>CAIGQQ010035826.1:13624965-13654820 GCA_903798035.1 Danio albolineatus
TTCGGGACTTGTAGGGCTGCGCATCGATGGATTACTATTCAGTGTTTGGACTCTCAGCAGTGATTATTAAACCACGCTGAAATGAACTAAACTGAACTTCAACACAGAAATGCCAACTGACCCAGCCAAGGCTGGAACCAGTGACCTTTTTGCTGTGAGGCGATCGTGCTACCCACTGCACCACCTCAACACCCACAGTGATATTGTGGGATAAAAAAGGTCTATTAAACTAAGAATACACTTAATGAAAAACCATAAAATACTCCATACATATCAGCATTTTTCTTAATGACATTTATTTTACTTTGAGACTTACTTTGAAACTCACTTTGAGACTGTACAGAGACGACTACACCGCAGCATATTTGATTCAGTAAATAATTAAATTGTCCCGCGTCTGTCTGGGCCGGACAGAAGGGAAGAGCTGTAGCTTCCGATTAGAAGCTCAAGTGTCACTGTTGCAGGTCAGAAGCTTGGACTTGTCATTTTCACTGATGTTTTTTGACATCGCCGTCAACACCGTCCCTTGTACCCACACCCCTGTCCCCGGCTCTATAATTTATTATGCTCACAGTGAACTTGACTGTCAGTGCACATATGGTGGACTGCCAAACCACAAACTTTTTTTTTTCTAATGATCTAAAGGGGACACAGAGAGAGAGAGAGAGAAAAAAAAACAGTTGCAAGTTTCCAGAAGATCTCAAGTAGATATTTACAAATGAACTAAATCATGAATCATCTAGGTGGACGAATTTGATTGTGTGCAACCATTTTATCAATGTTTTAATACTGTAATGGTTGTTCTAAAAATAGATTTCTGCTTGTCTTTACTGATTGCTTGGTGAGTCACAGGAAAAAAAACAAAAACTAAAAAAACGTTGCTGTTACACCACAGTGCCTTACACAACTACTGTGATTAATCCAGAACACAGGGTTTATGTGCCAAAAAAGGAGGTGGAGAGAAATGTTGACATAGTTTTGGAATATATTTGAAACCTCTTTTTGGGTATTGATATCCATGTAAACTAATGTATGTAATAATTAAATGACTTTAAGCTAATATATGTAATTACTTTTTTATACTTTTTCAGTGATACACTATATTACAATCTGGGTGTCACTGGTAGCACGATCGGCTCATAACAAGAAGGTCGTTGGTTTGAGCCTTGGCTGGGTCAGTTGGCATTTCTGTGTGAAGTTTGCATGTGTTTTTGTGGGTTTCCTCCGGGTGCTCCAGTTTGTTTGTTTGTTTGTTTGTTTGTTTATTTTTATTAAATGCCTAAGAATATATTGCTCGAAGATATATTTGGCTAATTAAGTCTCTTCATGTCGACTGTTGTTGATTATTAGTGGTCAACCCTAGAAATGATGTATGTGTGTGTTGAGGGTGCTCAGCTGTCTTTTGTACCTCCCACTGATTCCATTTTAATAATTTTGTGTGCTCAGTTTACCAGTTCTTCACAGTGACCACAGGGGTCAAAGGAAGGTGACCTCTGGAAAAAGCAGACACAATTCAAACCATATTGTTCCAAAAAAAAGAAAAAAAAGACAAAGAAATGCACAAAATCATAAACTCCGAATGAAACTGTGTAAATTCATTACTCTACAGATGGAATTGTGACTATTTTGGAATGTGCTCATGAAATGTCATTCAAGGTCCTTGCCTTCATAACACCCCCTTCAGAAAAAAAAAAAAACATCTCCATATGTCCTGCCAATCCTATTTAAACATTTACACAACACATGGCTAAAATATTTCAAGGAACTTTGGACAGATTTCACGGTCTAGCCATGCCTCTCGCCTCTCCATTGTTTGAACAGCCGTTTCCATGGACTGTTTGTTGACAGCCGACAGCAGCTGATATGACAACACCACGGTGTCCAAATACAGGCACTAATTCAAATGTGTTTATCCAGTAATTGCCAGCGATGTTGGAGGCGGACCCTGGGCCCCGATCCAAATGCTCCTGGGGCCCGTTGAGCTCTGCGCTGTGCGAGGAGGAGCAGATGGAAGCATGAGTACCGCAGCTCTTGCCCACCCTCCACTACCTCTGCTCTCATTACCCATGTGCTTTAAACCCCATCACACACTTCTGAGAGAGTGTTTCCCATCAGCTTATAATCACAATGCTGCTGCTTTATCACTTTTTTGACTTCATATGAATATAAAAAAAGGAATCACATGCAAAGGTCAATGTGAATTTTGGATGAGTGTTGGTTTATCTAGAGTGATCATATTATGATTTCTTGTCTGATACTACCCTTCATGCAAAGTGTAATATAGCTGTCTGCAAAGTTTCAAAGACCAAAGTGCATGTTAAGGAAATTATGCAGCAAGCATTTTTTAAAATACATCTAATAGATGTCCAAAGATAGATGTCTTGACCAAATAAGAATAAAGGCCCATCCACACCAGGCCTGATAAATATGTTTAAATAATAATAATAATAATAATAATAATAATAATAATAATAATAATAATAATAAACAACACTGACAAACAATAAAAACGTTTATTCAGGGTATATGCAGGAATCCTAAGAGAAATTTTAATACCCTTTTAAGACTTTGTAAAGACCTTCTCAAAATATTTTAAGACCTCATCGGCACTTTAATTACTAATCAGTTTAAAACCTTTAACTTAGTAAGCAGTTGCTAATAAACAGTTGTAGTTAAATAAGTCATTAGAGCACAACCATGCAACAGAACTCAGATAAGATTGGAAGAAACAAAGCTTAAACGAATAAATTACACTGTTGTTTTCAGGCTTCAGTACGCAAATTTACATTTTCCCATATTGCCATCTGTTTAGCTACAGTCTAAAAAATGTTGGGTTATTAATTTAACCCAATAGTTGAGTAAAAAATATTTGGTGCTTTGTTGGGTTATTTTAACCTTTTATTGGGTTATTTATTTAATAACTCAACCAGTTGGGTTAAGATTTTTGAATTTCAACACAGAACAGCTATGCGTACGTGATGTTGTTTAGCATTATAAAGTGTATTTAAGCTTTATAACGCAGTAATATTGTTTACGGCCTCTCAATCGTGCCGTACGTGTTTTTTTTATATCCATGTCATCTGGACTCATAATTAGTGATGAGGCAAACGCGCGCTTCATAGCCGGTCTATCTGCGGATAAAAACGCTTTCTCTTCCTCCCGGGTTTATCTCTACAGCTCTACACATATTTAAGGTATTAGGCCGTTATTCTAGCCTTTAGGACCCAGCGGAGACATGAACCCAGAGTCGCGTCCAGTTTTCGTTAAGGTAGGCTATGTTGTCTTTTTATTAAAAACATTGTCCTTTCGCTAGGAAACTATATTTTAACATCTAAATGCTAATATAGTCACATAAATATGCTACATTTTATTCAGGAAGTTGCTGGTTTTGCCAAGAAGTACGGAATCGGAGCAATATATTATTGGTTATTACTCGCCGCTAGGGGGCACTAAGTGGATCGCAACGTTTCATTCTGTAGCCAAGAAGAAGAGCAGAGCAGAAGCTTGCTATGTCATATTTAATCAGAAGAGGATTTGTTGTCCATTTCAAGGTAGGTACTTGATTATTAACTATTGACAGTTAAATGTTATTATAACTGTTTGTCTGTACTGTATTAAAGGCCCAGAAAATTGCATCTTCCCTACATCTTATACTAATCTACAGGGATGAAACCACACCCTGATAATGTTAGATGCTAATAGAAATGTTTAATCAGTTAAATATGTCATACAACAATTAAATATAAGCATATATATATATATATATATATATATATATATATATATGTATATATATTATTGTAACATCTGTTAGCTTTGTATAATAATAATACAAGCCCTTTAACATACATTGACCTTGTACTGTTTTCAGTTCAGGTGAGATTTTAGTAATGCTGTGACCACTGAACTAATAAATGTTGTCTGTCAGCTCACGTTAATTTGTGGTTTAATCTTTTCTTTTTGTTTGTTCAGTTTAGGTTGCGCTGGACTGAGCGAGCTTTGGACCTCCTTGATAATCTTGTTGAGAAAGGTGAGAAAACAACAGCTCTGTATTTTGTAATATTACATGATGTACAAATGCACCGATACACACACTTAAGCAATATCATATATTTTAAAGGTGTCTTTACGTCACCGTATTTCCTAAAATTAAATTATACATTTGTAATTCGTCTGTAAATGCATGTATACATCTCTGAACAGCACTAGTGGTGTGTAAAGACACAAGTGCCTCTTTCAGAAGTGCTTCTGTGCCTTATTTGAGTGTGAATTTGGTATTAGATTCTGTAACAGGCATGAGGCCACAGGTAAGTACAGATGACTGATAGCGTCTAAGCACATTTCAGAAATTTCTGAACTCCTGGAACAGTTTACCAAATAAATTGAGATATTACAGACATTAACCTATTTATATTAATCATTGCGTTATGACAGTTTACTGACAGGTTTCAGTTATTCCAGTAGAAATCTGTGATCAGGAGTTTTTCTCTTTTGCAAGTTTCTGGGCATGTGAATTAAGTACACTGATGAACATCAGTGCACAATTGACCATGTAAAATTGACCTTATTTGCCCACCAAATTTGGAAATGTGTTGCACCTTAAGAGCTCTCAAAAAAGACTAGTCCTGCAGCTAAAAGTGCACATTTTCATTTTTTTCTCTCTCTATCTGTTTAAGAGGAGATAGGAGATGATCACTTGCAGCCTTCCAGTTATCAATTCTCCATTGCTAAACAGTCCAAACACATGCAGTATAGGTAAATTTATTAAACTAAATTGACCATAGAGTACGAGTGTGAATAAGTGTATGGGTGTTTCTCACTGTGGACCAAGAATGGTTTAGTGACTATATTGTTCAAAATATAATGTTTTGTGTTCATCTGAGGAGAGATTTAGAACAAAGGGAGGGTGAATTAATGATGACAGAATTTGCATTTTTGTGTAAAATATCCCTTTTAATAAATCCAGTGTACTGTTTGTGTGGCATGGATTTAAGTGCTGTTTTTGTTTATTTATTTTTAGATGGCTCAGGACGGGTATTTTATACCCACACACCAAAGATAAGGTTTTTAAGAATTGGGGAGATGAGTCACTGTGGATTCTCTCATATTGCAAAAAAGAAAAGAGAACCTTGGATCCACCCGTTCAAGCAAACATTTCATCTGGTGAGAATATCCTGTATAACAGCTCTGTTTTAATCCCAATTTGTAGCATTTCACCTTTGATATAAGAGGCTTGTTTTGAGTTTAATTATTGTGTTTTTTCTGTTTGATATAAAGACAGCCTTGGAGATCCCACTTTGGAGATGGTGCTTTAACAACTCTGCCAGCTGTCCTTTCTCCACTGCCATACAGATTGTGTGGCCCTCATACCAGGAGGCAAAACAATAATTTGTTGATTTGCGACCTCTAGGTGCAATATTTATGACAATAAAATTTGGACATTATTTAATTCATGTGTGTATACTTGCATTTCATTCAGGTATTAGAGGAGGAGCAACACAGACAAAACCCTTTTGTCCTGCTGCTTAGGGATGAGCTAAACTGCTCTCAGGCGGTTGTTATTGTGGGAGGAGTGGCACTAAATTCATGGATTTAAATAAAGCATTGCCAATGTATTAGAAGCTGTGTTTTGTATTTACATAAAAAGATGACGACTACTATTATAATAATAAAATAATATTAGAAATATTAATAATATATTATTATATAGTGGTTAAGCCACTTGCCAAAATAACCCAACAAATTAGTTATTTTGTAACCCAAATTGTTGGGTTAAACTTAATAACCCAATTGATTGGGTTAAAAATAACCCAACAGAAGATCGGTGCCAAATTAACCCATCATTGGGTTACCTGTTGGGTTATTATTAACCCAACTTTTTTTTAGTGAGTACATGTGGAGAGCATCGCATGTTACGTGACATCACCCAGATAAGGGAGCTTGGTCGGACGCACCCCAGCCCAAACTAATTGCGTGGATCCAGCATACCGTTGTTAACACCAGACGGAAAATAAATATATTTATGCTTTTTTGGAGTCAAACACTTTGGACAATGCTTGAATAAAAATTAAGACCTCGTAAAAGGACTTTTTAATACCCTTTTAAGGCCCTTAATTTTCTCAAAATTGATTTATCAACTTTTGATACTTTTTAAGGCCCCGCGGACACCCTGTTATTTTTATTTTATGGTTTTTGTTCGGCATTTCCCCCATTGTGACCAGCTGAAGTCCTCAGTGTGGTATTAGCACATCTGACCAATAAACACTTATTTTAAAAAATCTTAATCTTACCAAATTAATGTAGCGATTGTACTCAGTGTAGGGGAATGAAAACAACAAACTATTTTCAGCAGCATTTTTAAAGTAAGTAACCCAAAGATAGTAAATTTTTAAATTTCAATTTTCTACCCTCGCTTGCATAATTTCAATGTGTTTTTATCATTCTTTCTTATGGTATAATCAGTTGTTTTCTAGAAATTTAAATAACATTAGTCTTTGAAAAACAGGTTTAATATCAAGCACAGCTTCTCCACAATGTCACCTGTAAATTTTTATTTCAATGGATACTGACTGACTGACAGTGTTTTATCGTCATTACCTGAGAAAAAATAATTCTAGATAATGCTTCACTCTAACTTTATCATTATGGCTGTGGCTATCATTATAACTCTCCTGATGTTTCACATTTAGAATGATTTTTATAACTTTTTATAGTTATCTTGCTTGGTGTGAATGGATCTTAAAATTGGAATGTCAGTGAAAATGTAACATATGTCTAAGAATACTTAATAAATAGACTATAAAACAGATTAAATGACTACACATGTGAAGTCCGCCATCTTCACTCCTAAAGGGCTAGACCTTTCTTGGATGCTGCTTATGTACCAACTCATAAATACAATTACCTGCTGGCATCACTTGTTTATAATTTGATAACCAACTTACCTGATTACTAGCTCTAAACTGCTTCTCTCCCAATTTTTTTGGAATGTGTTGCAGGTCTGAATGACAGGAAAGAATGTATATTTGCAAATGAAATATTGTTGACCATGAAATATTTTGTGTTCATGTTGTCATGTTGTTCATGCAATGAAATACAAGTCAAATTTGGAAATCACTACTTACTTTTGTTAATTTGCGTTATTCATATAGTGTCCAAACTTTTTTTGATTTGGGGTTGTAACTTTAGGTAAGGATTATGCTAACTGTGAATGACTGTGCACTCAAGTCCCGTTTACAAATGGAATTTATTGTAACGCTTTACTTCGATGATCCATTTGAGCATTAGTAGACTGTCTACTTAATATCTGTTGATACTGAGATTCAACAGACATTTAACTGACTATAAGAAACTTTGCAAGTACATGTCAACTTACACTGACCCTACCCCTAACCCCAACCTGTCTACTTATAATCTAATGAGAATTAGTTGCAATGTAACTTAAATTCAACAAACGACCATCAAAATAAAGTGTGACCGAATGTATTAACATACACAACTATCGAATCAGATGCTTGAAGCGTTTGTGAATCTGGAGTTAATGCAATCACAGATAAATGATACTGTCATATTTGTTGACTCCTACCCTAGAGTTGACCCTACACACACACACACACACACACACACACACACACACAGACACATTACTCAGAATTTACTATACTTAAAAAAGTGTAAAGAATAGGGCCCAGTGTCTGCTCTGACCCTCAAACGTATCCTGCTGAATAATCCAACAGCAACCAGCATGAATTATAACCTGGTCCAGGCTGGATTATGCTTCAATACATGATCTTGAAATGCTATTGCTATTAATAAGCTTTTGATTATGACATTTCAAAGGTGAAATTAGCTTTTTTTAAAGACTGTAATGTTTCCAAAAAGTGTACATAATGTAAAAAAAATATGTAATTACAATCAATGGCATAAAATATTGCAAACAATATTGACAGCATACACTTCAAACAGCTGCTGCAATAGAAATAATTTATGACATAGTGTAGGCCAAAAGCCCAGCTAAGGGCAGTACTGATCACCACAATGGTAACTTCACATAGACTTCAACAACTTCATGAAATTAATCCAAAACAATTTATAAGTGAAGTTTATAATAATGAGTTATTTATGCATTCTTCTCTTCGTTAACTGCAAGTGTCATCACTAATAGGCAATCCTCACTTGTAGAGTCAATCTAATTCAATTCTGCTGCACTGCTTTAGCGTTCAGTCATCTTTCAGCAATACAAATATATTTATATCATAATGAAATATTATACGTAATATGACCTGTACTTTATAAAAACATATAGAATAAGGGATAATATAAAAATAGAAAATTATTAAAACTTTCTTGCAATGTTTTTGTATTTTTAAATGACGATAAATTGTTTAAATAATAATAATAATAATAATAATAATAACAATAATAAACAAACAAACAATAAAAATGTTTATTCAGTGTATATGCAGGAATCCTAGAGGTAATTTTAATACCCTTTTAATACTTCGTAAAGACCTTCTCAGAATATTTTAAGACCTCATCGGCACTTTAATTACTAATCAGTTTCAAACCTTTAACTTAGTAAACAGTTGTCAACAAACAGTTGTAGTTAAATAAGTCAATGGAGCACAACCATGCAACATAACTCAGATAAGATCGGAAGAAACAAAGCTTGAAAGAATAAGTTACACTGTTGTTTTCAGCGACAGGCTTTAGTACACAAACTTCCATTTTCCCATTTTGCCGTCTGTTTAGCTACATGTGGAGAGCATCGCATGTTACGTGACATCACCCTGACAGAGGAGCTTGGCTGGACACACCCCAGCCCAAACTAATTGCATGGATCAAGCACGCTGTTGTTAATACTAGAAGGAAAATAAATATATTTACGCTTTTTTGTAGTCAAACACTTTAGACAATGCTCGAATAAAAATAAAGACCCCGTAAAAACATGATTAAGACTAAATTGTTCCAATTTTTGTGATGATTTTTTTTTTTTTTTTTTTTTTTTTTAGGTTTATCAATTTTGAAAATAGTATGCAAAGTGTGAATTGGCAGTATCTACATATACTTTGGCAGTTGTTATTCCTGCATGTGAAATGAATTCGCATCATGTGAAAGAAGTTTACTTATAGACTGCTGTTGTGCTCACGTTTCAGAAACCGGTCCCAGCGACTGTAAAAAGAAAATAAATAGAAACATAAAAACTGTATTGGGGCGCCACAGTGGCATAGTAAGTAGCATGTTCGCCTCACAGCAAGAAGGTTGCTGGTTCGAGCCTCGGCTGGGTCAGTTGGCATTTCTGTGTGGAGTTTGCATGTTCTCCCCATGGTTGCGTGAGTTTCCTCCGGGTGCTCTGGTTTTCCCCACAAGTCCAAAGATATGCGGTACAGGTGAATTGGGTAAGCTTAATTGGCCGTAGTGTATGTGTATGTGTGTGTATGAAAATGTATGGATGTTTCCCAGGGATGGGTTGCGGCTGGAAGGGCATCCGCTGCATAAAACAGATGCTGGATAAGTTAGCGGATCGTTCCGCTGTGGCGACCCCGGATTAATAAAGGGACTAAGCCAAAAAGAAAATGAATGAATGAATGAAAAACTGTATTAACAATGTGAATATTAAAAAAAAAAGTATCACAAAAATGAACTAGTCGCCACTCTAAAAATATGTGGAGGAATGTGATCTGTAATATTGCATTTCGCAGGGAGGCTCCCGCTTCAAACAGTCGATTTTAAAACGTCGATTTTAATGATCATTAGTTGACATAACTGGAGCCTGTGCAAAAATAGATCAAGTCTATGCTGTCACCACCTGTGACATTACGAATAAAGCTAGCTCAACTATTTTGTGACCTGTCAAATCAATTATTTTGACACCACTAGAGCTGAAGGAGAGAGAGAGAGAGAGAGAGAAAAAAAAAAGACGGTTAAATATTTATGAATGTGTATAATCACAGAAAGCATATCGGCAGGTGGGTAGATTAAAACGGGTCTCGTAGTTCAGAAAAAGCCTGGAGGCCAAACTTTATTTATTTGTTGTCACCAGGAATGTGATTACAAACTTGCAATGCAATTCGGCACAGAATCATGACACATTTCGCTCCAGATTCATATGAATCACACACCAACAGATTATATATTATAATGTAAACCGCATGGAAGATATTCGACATGAAAAAAAGCACCACAAAGTCAAAAGTTCAAAAAAGGTGTCTACTTGTATTTATCTTTTACCTATGAATATCGAAGCAAATAAATGAATCAGAACACAATGAACTATAACTACTGTTTCATCAGTTTTTAAAATTGCATCTCTGACCGATTTTTATCAAATTTGCCATTTTCAACAAGAGGGAAGCCCACAGAAATATTTCAATAATATATGACTCCCTACGGCAACACAATGCATTAAAATTGCATGTCTGGGTCCACTAGCTTTAGAGTATGTCAAAACCTGTTTGTGACCCATCTATCCAGAACACCGCACTGCATGCTGCAGTTTACATTTCACACACGGGCCGACGCACGGTTTTCACCATCTGCACAAACTTCCATGCTTATTCCAAACACTTGCAACTTTAAAAGTGAGTTGTTCAATCATTTTTAGTGTGTTTACTCAGTTTAGCCAAAACAGAAAACGATGCATGCAGAGAGAAAGAGTAGGACTAGCTGTCAATTTTATACTAGAGTAGTATCGCAGTAAAAAATAAAGGTTTTAGTCAAAACGTCAACAACAAAAATGCATTTTTTTCTTGAAGTGTTTTTGTTTTATTATTTGTAGATTGTTTTGTGGATTCTGTCCTTCATGGTGTTAATGCAGTTATCTGAAACTAAAGTAGAAATAAGTGCATTATAAAATAGAACCAAAAATTTCCAAGCTCTTTTTTTAGCAGTATCAATATCTTTGTACAGTATACAGTAAGTAGCACTTCTTGTTGGGTCACTTTATATATTCTTCTTTTGTAAGTTTCTTTCTACTAAAATATAGGACTAGAGGAAGACTTTTTTATATGTTATACATTTAGACAATTTATTTTTGTATAAATACTTGGCTGAAACATTATGCAACGTGAAATGTATGTTGTTTTGATTGACTGATTGATTGATTGATTGACTGATTTTTTTTGTAATGGATTGCTATTATAAATTTAGACATTGCAAAAATGTAAATTAAATAAGGGGTCCACCTCAAAACATAACTGTCATGGGTAGGTTCACTCACAAATGCACAGATTGCAGGAGTTATCAAAAAACATATATTCATTCATTGATTTACAAAAACACTTTAAACAGGACCATCAAACACAAGTAGGACACAAAGATGTGACAATACAATACTGAACCATGAACCAAACACACTCATGCATAAAAATAGACAAGACATTATTAAACTGAATACATACAGGAGTACAATACAGGTGCACCTTATAAAAATTAACAAATGGCAGAAACATGGAACCAACACATGGGAATCATGACATATATACACAATAAACAAAACACAGACACACCAGACTTGACAATAATAAAGTTTTTAGCTGAATGTTTAAATTGTGTTTTCATGACAAATACATCATTGGAGCCCTGTTTTTAACTTAATAAATTTGCACGAAAACAGTATGATATTTCAATTTTTACGTTTGCTGCTTAGTGGCGGCACAGTGGTCAACTTCATTTCATTAGTAAGTATACATTCTTTCCTGTTATTCAGGCCTGCAACACATTCCAAAAAAAAAAGTTGGGACAGGACTAGAATTGGTAATCAAGTAAATTGGTTAAACAATGATGTCATTTGAAACAGGTGATGTCAACAGATGATTGTAATTATGATTTGGTGCAAAAACAGCATCCAAGAAAGGTCTAGTTCTTTAGCAGCAAAGATGGGCTGAGCATCGCAGGTTGCCAACAAATATGTGAGAAAAGTATTGAAATGTTTAAAAGCACTGTACCTCAAAGAAAGAGAGATTCCACCTTCAACAGTGCATAATATAATGAAAAGATTTAAAGAATCAGGGTGAATTTTAATGTGTAAAGGAAAGGACTGCAAGCCGCCTGGTTTATACTTCTGCATCGAGTGATCGTTGTGACCCACGGCGGCTGCGTTGCCGAGTATTTATACTTCTGCGCGCTGTTTGTGTTGCTGTGCGACAACACTTCCAAAATGCTAGCTGGCAGTAAGGTTTTTATATTCCTCTGTGTCGAGTTTCTTCGCTGGTGTTTTGCTTTTTCTAAACACTACCTTAATGTAAAAGTGGCTCAAACTCACTCATTCAATGGCATGAACCAGTGAATGTACAACAACTTTAATCATATGGTAAACACAAAACAAAAGTTTCCATCTGGAACTCCTTCACGGTATTCCACACTTGTAAACACTTGCTCCAATGGGTTCGCACGGCTCTCGGTTACACCCACACTTGTCAGTGATACCAAGCCGACCAATCACAGAGCTTGCGCGTCACGTCGTTGCGATATGTAGTAAATTTTTTGAGAGGTGTGCATCAGCGTCCGTGTCAGCCACGGCGAGGGATACAAGACCGTGTGCAGGCTGCGCCATAGCACACACGTGCACCTAATGCAGTAATACTAATACTAATACCTAATACTGGGGTGGACCATACCACAGTGGAAATGTGTACTATGGTTAGATGAATACGTTTTTCAGGTTTTTTTTGAGAGAGATGGATGCCATGTGCTCTGGACAAAAGAAGAAAAGTATCATCCAGACTGTTACCAGCAACAAGTCCAAAAGCCAGCGTCTGTCATGGTTTTGGGTTGTGTCAGCGCCTTTGGCAGTGGTAACTTGCACTTCTGTGATGGCACTATTTATGCTGAAAAATACATAGAAATTTTGGAGCACAATATGCTGCCTTCTTTTCCACCGACACCAATGCATATTTGGCCTCCACCCGTGCAAAATCACATTCAGGTAATTGACTGGCCTGCCTGCAGTCCTGACCTGTCTCTAATAGAGAATGTGTGATACATTTTGAAGTGCAAAATGCAACAAAGAAGCCTCATACTGTTGCCCACCTTAGGACTTGTTTGCAGGAAGAATGGGACAAAATTACTCCTGAAACACTCCATCAGTTGGTGTCTTAGTGTCTTTTTAAGTGTTGTGAAAAGTAATGGCAACATTACAAAGTGGTAAATGCTTACTGCTACAACTTTGTTGAAATGTGTTGCAAGAATCAAAATGGATAAATAATTGCTTATTTTGATGTCATCATTTTTTTTTTTTTTATCAACAATGTTTTATTTCAGCTATAATTGACCTTTTTGCCCTGAGCTTATTTTGATTTATTTGGTCTGTGTGTAAATAGCATTGAAAGTGTCTGTCCCAGTCTTTCTGCTGAAGTTGCTCTTTAGTGTCTATTTGATTGATCAGGTCTAAGAGGATTGGTACCTCAATGACAGCTGCCCGAATGAGACTGGTTTTGGGATGGGATTTTCTGGCAGCTTGCTGATGATCCTATTTGCTTCTGAGATAATGGCAATCGTCTGCATCTGCTAATATCCACTACAAGACAGATGAATTTCGCTAAAAGTCAAGTAAGATATTTTTTTTTCTTTTAAAACAAAATGCCACTCACCAAGTGCTGGGCAGTTTGACTGATATAACTATTTTCTACAACAGAACTGATCAGGGATACAATTTGGTATGGTTTGGTTGTATAAAAAGTAAAAACAACAAAAGACAATTCTGAAATCTGGTTTAAGGAACAAACTTTTTTGAGGATTTAATTATTGAAATTTGTGCCTCATTATTTTAAAATGTTGTCTAATCAAATAAACATATCATGTTTTAGTTCACTCTTTTTTTTCATTTTATTGCAAAGATTACCTATAAATATTTGTTAATATTTAATATTACTAGGGCAGCATGATGGCTTAGTGGTTAGCACTGTTGCCACACAGCAGTTGGCATTTCTGTGTGGAGTTTGCATGTTCTCCTCGTGTCCGTGTGGGTTTCCTCTAGGAGCTCTGGTTTACCCCACAGTCCACTAACATGCTGTCATGCAATAGAGTGTAAGTGAATGTGAGAATGTATGGGTTTCACAGTACTGGGCTGTGGCTGGAGAGGTATCTGTTGCTTAAAACATAAGCTGGAATTGTTTGCAGTTCATTCTGCTGTGGCGACCCCTGATAAATCAGGGACTAAGCCGAAGGAAAATGCATGAATGAATAATATTACAAGCTAGTCCTTCTCATCGACCATCAGATCTACCCTCACAAATTTACATCTAGAACACATTATCTTTGGAAAGTCTTTAAACTCCATGTGAATTTAAAGGCAAACTAGCAATATAGTAGTAGGGAGAGCGATCGCATGGACAACAGATACAGATTAAATTATAAGGTATAAAGTGAAAGGGATATGGTGCATTAATCTGCAATGTTGAGTGCTCAGATGCAGCTATGCTGATCAGTGGGGTGTCTACAACAGAAAAGGAAACAGCAGCATACCTGCTAGAGCTAAAATCTCTAAATTACTCTTCTGATGGGACAAATCTGCAGATGGGCTGCAGGTGGCATTGAATGATCAGATTAATAATATTGTGACTAAAGTCATCAAGCTGACATCAACAGAGAAGAACCACCACTCCAAACGCAAGTGGTCAGATTTTGAATAAAGATGATCAAAAAAAAAAAATTGTTTTCTTTCAGTGCATCAACAATGCACAGACCCATTGCTCAACATAGAATAACAACATGCGCAAGCAAAATAAACAGCCTGATCTCACGAGAAAACATAAGAATTTTACACTTTGTCTGTTAAGTGGCTTATTCATACGAGTTCAGTCATACAAAAATGTACGATTTTAAAAAGGAAACGTGGCACCAAACCTAACCAGCATTGGGTGATGAGCAAATCGTACTAAATTGTATGAATTAGACCATACAAATTCGTACAAATTAGCCACTAAATCCAAAAGTTACAAATTGCTGTGAGATAGCATTGAAATAAACAATACAAATTTAGATTTCACACAAGTCTTTAAGTGCTGCATAGAACATTCTTTTCAAATCAAGACATGTATCTTCAGGAGACGCTAGTATTAATTCTGCTTTGCCTGTATATGTTTTTAAGACCATCAACATGCTGGTAGAGTTTGACTTGTACAGGTATTTTGTGATTTATCAAGGACCACTTTTTCAGCTAAAATGTTCTACTAAAAAGACTACTTGTAAGACCAGAGGGTGAGTAAATTAACTGCAAATTTTAATTACTGGGCAAACTATACCTTTAAGCAAACAGTAATTAGATATGCTAATTTATAAAGATAAAAGCTAACACTTTATTTTGATGGTCCATTTGAGTATTAGTAGACTGTAAGACACTTTGCAAGTACATGTCAACTTACACTAACCCTAACCCCAAATCCAACCCCAACCTAACAGTCTACTTATAATCTAAGGATAAGTCGTTGCAATGTAACTTCAATTCAACAAACGGACCATCAAAATAAAGTGTGACCAGATAAAAGAAGTACATCTTATTGTAATACAGTATATAACTGCTGTTAGCCTTTACGCCAATGTGTTCTATACTTGAAAAGGGGGCTATCCTTTTTGCAGGGGAAACGAATCGGTTTGTGATTTCTCATTGAGGCTTACACATTATTGAAATCTGATAGTGAGCATGCTGCAAAAAATACATGACTCTCTCTCTTTCTCTTGCTTCTGGAAGTTAATTCACTCTCCTAGTGTAATGGGTCCCTGTATGGGGTCCATATGGTTACAGCAGGGTGAGCTGAAGAAGAAAGAGGGGGTAAGTGGGAGATGACACACGTTTTAATGAAAACTCCCAATGACTCCAGAACACCTGAGTTAATCCTACAAGAAATTAAGCCAAATGCGGTTCACTTATTTCCTTGCACAAGACAAAAAATTGGACATTTCATCATAATCTTGTGTTTTTACTTTGGAGACTGTGGGCTATATTTGGATTCTACAGTACATTTATGTTTGTGTGCGGTGCTGCATGTGCCATCGCTTCACCGACTGGCATATCTGATCAAAATATGCTGTGTGTTTCTCCATTATACAATGTAGGAAATTATTCAGAATATCTAAAAAGCTGAGCTATCGGGCTAGAAATATGACAGATATGATAATTTGGCTGATAATGACATACTTTTGAAAATCTTATGTTAAAAAAGAGAACATTTCCAATACGATGGGTTGACAGATTGATGGAATTCCACAATAATTTATGAGTGAGTTGTTGTCAGGGAAACTGCATCTCCGCAACTTCCCCAAAAGACAGAAACACTTTGAACAAGTATCGTACCTGTCTATCATCTTTTCTTTGACCCAGTATGAAAATGTATTTATTTATGGGCTGTTTATCCATTAGCGCATTCATTATTTCTTTTATTTATTTATACTCCTCTTTATAATGGGAACTGTGGCCTGCCTTCACAGACAAACAAAGAAAGATTTCTGGAAGTATTGTGTGATTTACATAATGATCTTCTTAAAAAAAGCTTCAAATGTACAACGTCCATATGAACACTTCATCTAAATTCGCTTGTTAGTTCACCTTTTAGAGCTTAATTCGGCTCTATACAGTACACACACACACACACACAAGCCAGTAAACTTTGTAAAGACTGATATGCACTCTTAAAACAAACGGTTCTATATAGAACCAAAAATGGTTCTATCAAGCGCTTCATATATGGAACCCCAAAAAGGTTCTAAATAGAACCATTTTAAGGGTTCATTAAATAGAACCCCAAATGTTTTTTTGAATTCAAGTTAGATGGTTCTATTTAGAACCATTTAAGGGTTCTTTTTATTTATTATTGAATTATTGTTACTTATTAATGAATAAAAAATAAAACCAATCCAGACAATTCAAATTGTTTAAATTTATTCAATTCATTATACAAAATATTTTTTTAAATAATATTTAAAATTGCACCTCTGCATACTTTGCATTGGACAGCAGATCTACCTTAACAGTTTAATGGCATTCAACACTGTAATTGTAATGATTTCACTTTTATACGCTTTTTTACTGTTTGAGCAAATACAGTACTTAACTTTCACACATCTCTAAACGGAAGAGAAATATATCACAATGCAGATGGAAACAATACACAAACAATCAAAACATCTATTAAATAACACTACAATTTTAAAAAGTTGATGGTACCTGCATGTATTGGTCATCACAACATCCATTTTTATACATAATTTAATAAAAAACATTACTAAAACATTGCAGAATGATTAGACAAAACACTGCAAACAGCCATTCCACAACCTGTAGCATGTCCATGTCTGTCAGCCTCTCTTATAATGTAAATAGTTTTGTCCATGGGTGGCACAGTGGCTCACTGGTTAGAACTGTCACCTAACAGCAAGCAGGTCACTGGTTCGAGTCCCGACTGGGCCAGTTGTCATTTCTGTGTGGAGTTTGCAAGTTCTCCCAGTGTTCATGTGGGTTTCCTCTGGGTGCTCCGGTTGACCCCACAGTCCAAAAGCATGTGTACAGTATAGGTGAATTGGCCATAGTGAGTGAATGTGTGTAGATCTATGAGAGAGTATATGGGTGTTTCCAACTGCTGGGTTGTGGCTGGAAAGGGCAGATTAGTTGGTGATTCACTCCACTGTGGTGCCTCTGATAAATGAGGAAGTTGAAGGATAGCGAGTGAGTGTTGTCCATTGTAATGCTGAAACTTCAAGCCTTGGTGGAATCAGGAGAGCTGTTGAATCCTGGTTGGTGTAGGACCTTTGGATTTCTGTAAAACAATATTTTAATGTTGAGTACTTTTAACCAATTAACTTAAGTCATCAAATATAATTACAGTTAGAATTAATACAATTAAAGTGTGTGTGAGCGTGTGTGTGTGCGTGTTTGGGGCAAATAGTATGTAGTATAGGGTGTAGTTACCTTCTGCTGATTCCTCTGCTGGTCCAATGAGACTGTCATGGAGCACTACCTTCTTTCCGTCCCTTTTTGGCCCATTTTTTTTAAAGATGTTTCTGTGTTCTCCACCAAGTTTTCTATGCAGCATCCTAAATGCAAAAAAACATTTTGGTTACTTCATGTGTAAGTTTCCAAATGACACATTTTCAGCAATACAAGTTTCTTAAAGTCATCATGGACGCAAAACTATTTGGCACACAATGTAACAGTGTTTACTCACAAGCTGTGGCACTCCAAGAAGAAGAAACTGCTCCATTAGTTCTGCAAACCCCTCCATAATCTGTACTCTGGAAAAGGGTGTTTCATTCGGTTCTTGACTTATGAATATCTGGTGTCGCATTCCAGGTCCATCACAATCTGAGGTAGGAAGACAGCCTTTTAGAGTGTGTAAATATGAATTTATAATACAGAATTAATCTACCTTTAACATAAAATGTATTGAACTGAACTTGCCTTGTGTTAAGTTCCTCAGAGTACAGTTCACTTCCTTTTCATCCCATTATTTTGTTTCATTTGCGAGATGATTGATGAGCTCACCACTGAAATCCTTTCATTTTTAAATTTGTTTTGCAGACATTCCAACAAAGTATCCTGTAGGCAAATTTACACTTTCTTTTAAAACATATTTTCTTTGCAGGACTTTTTAATAAGCAATGACCTTAATATTCTCACTGTACAAACAGCAGCAATAAGTAATAGAACATTTTTGTGATAAATATATTATTTCAGTACACAACAACCAAGTCTGACATATGCATGTTATAAAATACAATATTTACCAGGTGTCCTTGTTGATGATAATTGTGTCACAATTATGGATGTAACGCATGTCCTTCTTTAAGCTGGGATCTTTCCTCTTCAAAGCTATTTGTGTCCTGCAGCCTAGGTTACAATACAATGTTAAAGTCTTTTATAATATTCATTTCATAATACAGTTTGTTTAGAATTAAAAGCAATAATACATACCGAGCACAAGATTTACAATGCAGTTCAGTGTCCAGGCTGTTTAAAGAAAAGAAAGATATACATTAAAATATGAATTTTAAACTTATTTAGCACAATATATACATATATGTAGCCTATGTTTATCAAGGTTCAACATTTCACAATACATTTAGCCTGCATGTTTGTATGTCCTTCATAAATAACACCTGATCGTTTATCTATGGATTATTAAAATATGTTTTGGCTTTAAAAGGTTTCAATAATACACTTAACAATCGTCACTATAGCGCGTGCATAGACTCGGGCGGGCGCGTGTATAGACTCGGCGGGCACGAGCGCGGCATGCTCCCTTGTGGTTTTAATGCAGACTAGCCGGCGTGTACACTACTTTACAGAGTTTAGCCCGAGTTAAACTCGGCTAAACTCACACACGAACAAGCTGGAAGTACACGTTTGTTCAAGGTTGGAGATAAAAACTGCACGAAAGCGGAAATCGGCTAATATGAAGTTGCACAGTATTAATCCATATTAACGTTACCCCTTATTCAGTCTGTCACTATATAAGAAAAGGGAGGAGAAACATTACCCCGTAATACAAAATATTTCATTATTATAGTTTTAAAAGAGTAATAACGTACCTGAACGATGGAGCTGAAACAGCGGAGTTCTCCTTTTCAAAAATTAACCGTCACTCTCGAGGCTCGTCACCAGCATTCCACAATTTATTAAACCATAACAACACACTGTACAGTCTGAATAAACTGGTTATTTATTTAATTTCACAAAATAATTCGTCAAAAAATTTAAATATTAAGCATATATAAATATTAGTTAAATGGTAATGTACAAACCTGCATGAAACAAAAATCCCATCATACATTGATTAGGTTTTTGACCATAGCAGTCATTTTATTAGGTTTTGACTCAAAAAGCTTTGTCTCTCTGTGTTCATTCATTCATTCATTTTCTTTTTGGCTTAGTCCCTTTATTAATCCGGGGTCGCCACAGCGGAATGAACCGCCAACTTATCCAGCATTTGTTTTACGCAGCGGATGCCCTTCCAGCCACAACCCATCTCTGGGAAACACATCCATACATTGTCATTCACACACATACAATACGGACAATTTAGCTTACCCAATTCACCTGTACCGCATGTCTTTGGACTGTGGGGGAAACCGGAGCACCCGGAGGAAACCCACGCAACCACGGGGAGAACATGCAGACTCCACACAGAAATGCCAACTGGCCCAGCCGGGGATCGAACCAGCGACCTTCTTGCTGTGAGGCGAACGTGCTAACCACTAGGCCACCGTGGCGCCCGTCTCTCTGTGTTTTAGCTTATAATTATTTATAATCTTTACTATATAATTATGTCATAAATCTCACATTATAGAACCATTTTAATCAAAAAGGTTCTTTGCACTCAAAGGGTTCTAAATAGAACCATTTTTTGGGTAAAAGGTTCTACTGGCCAAGTATAGAACCCCGGGGTTCTATATAGAACCTCAAGGAACCTTTTTTTTAAGAGTGTGGATACAAAAAAGCAAATCCAGTAAAATTGTTTTGTGTATGTACTGAGTACATTACATTACATTTAATCATTTAGCAACCACATTTATGTAGAGGGTTGGGAATAACATAAATAATGCATTACAGTAACTTTGTGTTGCAACGCAGAAGTGTATTACTGAACAATTTTTGCTGGAATATTTTACTTTGAAAATGTTGAATTATGACAATTACATTATTTTAATCTAAAATGTAATTGTTCAAAGTAAAAAGCCAGCATGACTGCAAAAAACGAAAAAAAAAAATGTTTTCTTTAGTTAACTAATGGGCACATTAGTTGTTGTTTCATGTGTGTTCGCCATGAGTGAGAGTGGAGTCATGGTAGTTGTCTTTATGTCTCATGAAAGCTGGGCAGAAATCATGTCTATTAAGGATAATGAGCTATTTTTTCAAGAATGGTTGGTTGCTTAACACTATAAGAGCACCTCTGTTCATTTCACCAGCGTCAGTCCTGAAACCCACACCCTGAGAGCTCACCCGATCCTTCTGTAGCAATTCTCTATAGTCAATGCTCTAGCATCTCAGTGTTTCTCCTGGATTCCCATTGTGTGCGTCTGCACTGGATTTCCCCATCTCTTCATGAGCTCTCATTCGAAAGATACTTTGTTGTTTTCAATAAACTGTGCTGATTTCTACACTTCTCATTTTAAGTCCTCAGTGTGTCGTTACAGTATTATTGTAAGGGATTACTTTTAACGATAATCTGTAATGTATTAGAGTTTGGAGGTAACTTGCAGAACACTGTTCATGCAGTCTTCATAAACGGTATTTTGCAGAGTTTAATTGCTGGAAGTTGAGATATATTTTCCCAGAAAAAAAAATAATAATAATAAATTGGTGTTAAAAGTTGAAGATTTTTATTTAAATATATAAAACATGGACAGAGAAGAAAGTGTCAGTATTATAAAATCAAAGCATTTACATAAAAAGATAAAAATAAATACAAAATAGGATAGAATATGTTGAAGTGCCAAGAGCCAGAGCAGTTTCTTATCCATGCAGTAGAAAATAAAATACATTATTAGAATAGAATAGATAGAACAGAAGGTCAATTGCAGATGAAAAACATCTTTAGCTATTTCCTGAGAATTACTAAACACTTGCTATAAGTAAAGTTCAGTAAATCTGACAAACCTAATGAGTCCAGACATTCCTCATTACCCTTGAATTCTTGTATTGCACACATATAAAATATAGAATAAGCATTAGGACAATATCTAATTGTACTAGTAGTATTTAGTATCAAGTTGGTTAGTATGAATATGTAAAAATATTATGGAAAGTGGTAAAAGCCTCATTTATGTTTGCTGATCTTGATTAAAAATTAAATGAGTAAAAGTAAAAATGTTTTGTTTTAACCTGCATCTGCCCACTTTAACAACTTTAATGACCTTTATTATAAACTTGATTGTTTGATAAACTACACCAATAATGAGTGGACATTGCAAACTTAAAAGAGAATGTTTGCTCCACGCACACATGTAATGGGAATTTAAAAAACATATGGCAAATTTAAATGAGATTGTGATTCCTGAATTGTTACAGTGAATACATCGTCAGTATCACTGTGCACCTATTTTAATGGATAACAAATTACTTCAGATGTATCCCATTAGATTTTATCTGCCATTATCGCAGCATGTCCCTCTGCAATTTAAAAAAAATTAAAACAGGACAATTGCATATCCCAAAGGCTCTGCAATGCTCTTTAGCCATATATACATCCCTACTTCATCCCTATGTCCATTATAAAACAAGCTGAACTAGTGGTATTCAGAAACAAACACTCACAAAACCATATCAGACAGCCGAAACAGTCTGGACTGCGGTCCCCACAACATTTCAAATATTTATTACAGGCTCATCCTGAGATAAAACGTTACCCAACTGGACTGAAGCGCTGCGATTTGACTGGTTACGCCTGAGTGCCCAAGGTCAAGTTTTTGAAAACAGCATGTTATCAGAGCTGGGAAGGGTAAGCAGAGCAAATCTTCTCTGCGAGGTAAAGCCACTAGGGGCCCATTACAGGCTTCAGATTGGAGTGGCTTGTCATGCATTCAGTCTATTTATTCTCCTCAGCCATCTTTTAAATAATGCACATCAGCATCAATCCTGGATGTTTTTTGGGTCACAATGCAGTAACACCGTGATAATGACTATTGATTTTCTTAGAAGACACCAATCGTGGAATAATTTCTTCAATTCGAATGTTTTAGTAAACAGCTTCTTGCTCTGATTAAAAGAAAGTTGTTTTTTCCACCTCGAAATTCCACATGGCAACAAGATGCACCACCACAACAGCACTGTGAAAACTATTAGGTGATTCAAGATTTTGACCTTTATTTATTTATTTGGACCAACATTAATACAAATATTAGGTTGTTATAAATGTCCAAAGATATGATGAAGAAATTACAGCTGATTTTGTAACACTGCAAAGCTTTTGTTTGTGTCAGACTGATAAGGTCACATTATTTCAGTAAACAAGGCTTTCTTTTGTTATATCTGTTTAAAGCATTGGGAAATCTCAGTGGCTTTCAAGTAAAGGGTTCATTAACTCCATAAACCCATGAATCATGCAGGTTTTTTAAGATTGACATTAGTTTTATGCAAACATTTTATTCATTCAATTTCTTTCAAATTCCCTTTATTAACCTAGGGTCGCCACAGGGGAATAAACCGCCAACTTATCCAGCATATGTTTTACACAGCAGATGCCCTTCCAGCTGCAACCCATCACTGGGAAACATCCATACACACTCATTCACACACATACACTATAAACAATTTAGCTTATACAGTTCACCTGTATACCACATGTCTTTGGACTTGTGGGGGAAACCCACGTGAACACAAGGAGAATAGCAAACATTTTTAGATATCATTAAAAAATATTTGTACAACAGGCGTAATATAGATAAATCTGAGAGATTTAGTGTGGTAATGATTATTTGTATGGCATTGTTGATGTGTGTGGTCTTGGGTGTAGGTTTGCAAAGGCCGGTACATGTGGCCTGAGAATATAACACACTGCTGCTGCAAGCATAACATACATACTGTAAACCTGAAGCAGCTCTACACACAGGTGGAGCTAGGGTGGAGGAGGGTATCTGAAATGTGCTGTGCTGTAGATTGCTAATGCAAACAACACTGAGAATTTTTTTTAAGAGACTCTATTATGCATTATAAAAGGTCATATTTTGTTTTTTTGGGTCTCCAACAACAGGCTGATATGCATGCAAGGTCAAAAACACATTAATTGTCTTATAATATGCATTTACTTGTACCGAATTATCCCAACAACACCTGTATGACTCATTCAGCAATTAATTTGTTCTCAAACCCCTCCTTTGCGTGAGGCTAATCTGCTGTGATTGGTCCGATGACCCAGTCTGTTGTGACTGGTCGACTGGGTTCAACTCGAGACAGAGAAAAACACCCAGCACGCTTATGAAGTACTTAAGAGCATATGTGAGAGCCCAATACAGGAATGTAATAAAGCAATGCAGTTAAACACCAGCATATTACTCTACTCTTAAACCTAACCCCAAGTAATAGCGACATACATTCAGTATTAACCCACACAGTTGCAAAAGTTGTACTATTTTGAACATTGACAGCGCGGCGCTTGTGAGGAACAGCTAATGATGGTCATAGCAAATGCAAACAGCAGAGGATGGCGAGTTCAGAAACACATTTCAATTGGTATAGGAAGAACCATGCGTCATGTTTCAACGTGGATTTAGACTCAAAATGTGAACAGGCTCATAAAGATTTAACCAGACAGATACAGTACAAGTACTGATCTATAATAGATATGTGATTACAAGCCGCATGGAGCGATTACAAGCTACAACACACTATTAAATACATATTTTGCAAACTACAGAGAACGAGGCAACAATTTTAATTACATTTATATGTTATAATCTGGAGGAAGAAGAAACTGGTCCACATGAACTGTAACATTTACTGACAAAGTCCCATTTATAATAGTCTCTGCTGCTCCTTCTTTTAATAGCAAATGGCCGACGAATCCTGCATTGCAGCATAGGTTATTGTGTCCAAAAATCTGAAAATTGACAGAAACAAACACAGCACTAAGTTGGCTATACTGTGATATTGTTGTAAAACATAACTTTAAAATAGAATAGTTGACATGCATGGCTTTGACCTGTTGTGTACAGTAAATTAACAAATTAATTTACACTATTAGTGAATAATAAATATAATAATACAATTAAGGAATTAATACATTAAACACACTTACCCATTAACAATTTATTGATTACTTGGTGTATAAAAAATCATATAGAATAATAATTTGTTCCTCATGCAGTAGTCATTAATAAATGGTTAAGTTTTCTATGAGTTATACTGTATATATTTTCTCAGTCCTGGTCCTTACACGCCACTGATCTGCAAATTTTGCACGTCTCTCATATTTAACCCAGCTGATTTAGATAACCAGCTTGTTAGAAGAGCTCCATGCATGAATTGTGTTCTGACTGACACATCCTTACACAGTGTATTCTTCCCTAGCCCCCCTTTCCTTCATTGCACTCTATCTGAGCTCAAGTAACCTTTATTTCACTTTGAAACATTTGTTCAGATTTACACAACAGCATTGCCTGCAGTGTCTCTACAGAAGTGTGACATCATATTCCTCCGTAAATAAATACAACATAAATTCACACACTAAACTGCCATTGGAATGAAATATACAGTATATGCACCCTTTAAACTGAAAACCTTGTGGAAAATCCTCTGGAGTACACTTTGCAGGGCACTTGTTGTTGAATTAAAACACATTTCTGATATTAAAAGAAATCATACGAAATGTGCAGTGTGATGACCAGGACTGAGAAACACTGCATAAACCAAACCACGCTCATTTTGATTACATACCGCTATATACATTTCTGGAGAATGACAAAAACCTCCCAGGAGCTACAAAATTTTTGCAGTTTTTGTTTTTGCAAATGCGCCACCATTTGAGGTCTCAAATTTCTCTCAAGAGTGCCATTCGTGTTTGCTCTTCTCTTATAAATCAACCAGAGGCCACAGTCGACTGACTGACCGACAACCCCACCCACCGCCTTCCCTAAACCCAAACAATAGTGTTTTCAAAAGCAATCCAGAAATAGAAAAGTCCTCACGGCAGCCTGATTTTTACCACATTCTCACACTGTTTTACTTTTTTTTTTGTGTTTTTTGGGCTTTTGTATTCATATTACGTGCTTTCTAGAACAGTTCTTTGCTAGACCCTGATGACCCCGTCATCACTGTCAACTCCACTCTGCATTTCAAATCCTCCAGTGTATGTGTTGAGCCACTTTACAAACTGGTAACAGTGTAAAAGCTGTCCACGCGAAGGTAAGCAGTCAGATATATGGAAAGTAACAGCGAAAAGGAGCTGTGAAAAGGAACGGTGGAAAGGAATGGCGTCATACCACTCCATAGCGTTCATTTTAAAGGCAAAATGCAGCCATACACTCCTCTGGCTACATAATTTGTGATCTACCGAAATGTATATAGGGCTAATTTTCAGAATGAGCTTGTTAACAGTAACCCATGCTTATCTGTGCATTAGTTAAACATTATTAAATGCATATTAGTGCACCTGTATTGTAAATTCCTAATCCTTTTGATTTTGAAATAGTTTATATTTTAGTTACATTTTAGTAATCATCCGTGTGCAAGCTTAGATTTAGATCTGCCTCCATTCAGTCAATATCAAATCAATAGAACTAACTCCCAACTGAACTATTCATTCAGATGTACATCATGTTTCAGAATAAAATATCTATCGCTACTTCAATCTCATCGCAACTAAGTGCTGATTCTGCACCAGAAATCCCAAAAAAATAAATCATCTAGACAGAAAAGATGGCAATAGCACACAAAGAGAATAAGCGATCGTGTTTCTCATTAACCACACCGAGCTTCAGAATCAATAGCTTCCTGAGCAACAGATGAGCCTATAGCTTCCGTCTGCAGGCCATCTCTTCTTGGGGATCTGCTTGATGTTAATGCCACCTGGGTGAGGAGATGAAGCAGCATCAGCGCTGCAGAGGCCGAGCTCTGATCTCATCCCACAAAGATGACACAGCGCTGCTCCCCGATGAGATGAACACACACTCCAGCTTGCCATCAGGAATCATGGGATCACATGGAAATACATCATAGGGAGGGGAAAAAAAGGCAGGAAATGTCTTAGATCTAGACGCATCTTTCTGTTTTAAGGCGCAAAGTAAATATGACTCATTTCTCACACCCAAGTGTGCTAAAGCTTTTTTTTTTTCTTTTAATTTATTTAATTATTTAGCTGTTTTACCTGACTAAATGGATCCTTACTAGTGGGATGTTCACAGGGAACGTAGTGGTTTATTAGTAGTAAACCATTTGTAAACCAACATGGACTATTGAACGTGCTTTATTTAGCAGGTTGGATTTAGTGAAATATTTAACACTCTTACAATGTTGTTTAACCCTTGTGAACTGTTCAAATTTACCACCATTAAGTTTATGGCTGCTTTTGTCGCATTGAATTTCATTATAATGCAAAGTTACAGTATGACAGCATATAATCATGCAGGAAGAGGGAAAATGTGGAATTTTTACTGGTGATCATCAATTGGCAGCATTAAGCCTTCAAATAGTCCAAAAGTTTCTGTCTTCTTCTGAGTTCTTTGTAGTAAAACAGCAGACTATAGTGTGTGTGCATAAATACATTTCCTGAGAGCTGAGAGCTTATTTTGATTTTAGAACGATAGAAAAATGTCATTATAATGAAGTCAATGGGGCAAAAACAGTCACAAACATAACAATAGGCTGGTAAATTTGAATGTATTGTTGAATTTTTTAAAATTTCTAAAGCATTTTCCCAAAATATGTTTCAAAATAAAATTTGTCACCAAAAATTATTCCATTTTCTGAAACACAGAGAAAGTTGTGGCCATATTAAACCATAACATAAAATAAAAACAACAACACACAAGGGTTAAATATTACTGCAAGCAGCTTAAGTGATATTGTTAATGTCAGTGCTAGCATTGTAATTACAAATCAGTTTATTCAATAATTCACTAATCTGCTAAAGGTCATGTTGTGTGAGCAATGTGATGCACCTACTGTATTGGAAGAGAACTATTTATTGTCAACAGATTAGCTGAACTATATAAAAAGTCTGCATACCTTTCAGCCATCATCACATATGGTTCGACAAAGAGCTGCGGAAGACGTGACAGCAAATTTGACACCTTCCTTTACTGTTGTTTTAGAAAAGGTGTGAAAACAACTTGTGTGAGTGTTTGTGTACTTGTTTATGTGCTTTACAAGGACAACAATTTTCTATTATGGCATTGGTGTGATGTTGGTACTGTATGGCAATGTAGTTTATAAAGACATGCCTTATGCCCTTGTGTTATTGTCCTTGTTGACATTCACAATCTGCCACAGGTTGCCTGTGAGTGTTGGTGTCATGTCTGTGTTGAATGAGGATCTATATGCAGTCCAGTGGGTTTATTGAAAATAATGGAAAATGGGATAAACAAAGTGAGGAACAAATATTACAAACAAAAACAAGCTAAATAATAAAACCAAAACCAGGCTCACACAACCATTATGGGGTAATTGAGAAACAACTGGCAATGAGTATGTTAACATGGACACCAATAAAACAATTTTAATTAGATTAAGATAATACTCTGATTAAGAGTTTACCATGTAAACAGCGATTTTTGATTAATTTAATCTGACTAAAGTCATAATGGAACTAAACAGAAATCAAATTAAGACGTAGAGTTTGCCTATTTTAGTTGCATTATTGAAGCACAGTAGACATGCAAACACTGCAATTACCGTTGTGTTTTGCAACAGGAAAGTCTATACACACTGACACTATTCTCTGCATCTGTCGAGTCAGTGAAGAACCACAGACACCTGTATCGCGAAATGCTGAGGTTTTTTTTTCCCCATATGGCATGCAGAATCAAATTCCATTAAAACAACACTCTTCCAGCAGTTTATACGCATTCAATATCGCATTTGTCACGAGGGAGCTGGCATAAAATGTTCCTGAATGAAAGTGAAAGAGCCAAACCGCAGTCAAAGTCGACACTTTAAAAATGAAACACTAGAAATTGCATGAGAATCCAGGGGAAATGTGAATAGAGTGGTGATGCAATGACCTTTATTTAATTATGTGCTATAACATGTAAAACAGGATCATGAACATTCAAAAAGCAACTCATGTAAACACCATAATCATATTTTTGTCTAATTCACATTAAGGTAAATAATTAAATTACTGATGTCCATGTGAATAATCAATAAAGGCTAAAATAAGAAGGCATATATAATGAATTAGACGAGGGTATTATGTGTGAATTAGACAACAAGAGGGGTGGAGACAGTAAACAACCAAGACAACCAAAAGCGCAAGGACTGTTAAAGTTGGATCTAGGGGTGGGGATAGAATTAAGGCAACAGAATAAAGATTTTTTTTTTTTTGATAGTATAAAATAAACTATGCCAATTTAGAGCTCTCTTAAAGTACATAAACAAATCTGTGTGTGTGTGACTTAATTCAAGAGTTTACCCTTAGCTGATGATTTATAATAAAGCGTATTTGGTATGCTGTCATGGGAAGAAGCTCTAACCTCAAAAGATCATACAGCCTGGGGCTCCCTCCCGATTGAAGTGTGAGAAGGGAATTTGAGCTTGGGTAGATCTCGAGAACTCCCCTGCTTATAAATGATAAATTATTAATTACTATGAAAAACGCTGCTGATTAGGGCTCGCCTATAGTGGCAATTTGGTTTGGTCAATTTGCCTATGTCACATGTCTTTGGACTGTGGGAGGAAACAGGGGAGCCTGTTTAGAAGGAAAGGAGTAGGGATAGAAAGGGGGATTCCTTAAAATGAAGATAAGAAATTCTGGTAAGTTAGAATATGACTGATTGATGGATCGTGTATTAGCTAATGCTGGACCAACCATGTTCAATCAAGCACGCAGTCCTCTTGAAATTAGTTTATGAATGAACCACACATAATAATGAGTTACACTGTAAAACTTTGCTGTAAAAAAACAGTGACATTTTACAGTAAAATTCTTTATTTTCACTAAAACAGTGATATTCTGTAAAAAAACTATGCATTCTGGGTAATCTTGTTGTAAGTTTACAGAGCTCAAAGTCGACACTCAGAGTCTGTGTTTGACATCACATTTTGTGCCCTTGTTCACTATTATGTACACTATTTCCCTGATATAGTTCACATGACAGAGTTAATGAACACAAATGAGTGAATTCAGACACTGATGAACACCTGCTGTTAATAATCATGATCACTGAAGGAAAAAGAAACAATAAACACAAACTGGGACTTCAGTTGCAGC
>CAIGQQ010035826.1:13655220-13702320 GCA_903798035.1 Danio albolineatus
TCACGTGAAATAAAACACCTTCAGTCTCTGCAGAAGACAATTAAACTCAACAAAGCTTCAGCAGATTCACTTATTACTGACTGAAAATATGGACGTAGTATCCATGACGTCACCCATAGGTTTCTAAAGAACCCATAAGAAGCTATTAGTAGGTGTGGCCAACCGTTGCCATTTTGTTCGCGCGTCATCGCACCAACCAAATAAGGGCAGAGAGGCGGAGCGTGAGTGGAGCTGCAGGACGCATGCTGGCATTTAGCTAAGGGCTTTCTTATGGGAAAAAAACATAATATTTCATTACCTGCCACTCGTTTGTGGTCTGACCACACGTGCTTGGTTGTACACTATATCAATAAAGTGTTAAAAAGTGTTTAAAACCATTGCTGTAATACATTGAGCCACTTAACATTGTTTTTATGACGTTTTTCAACAGGAAGAAAGTGCGAATTACATCCAAATACTTCAGATATAGTCTGTGTTAGTAAATGCAAGTCTATTTAGGAAATCCAGGCATAACATTGTATGACAACGCTTCAGATGACTGTTTTATAGCCTACAGCTGATCAATCTGTCAGATTCTGGAATGAATTAGAGTTCTGAAGAACATTATAAATGATAAATTATCTTAATTAAAGCAAGTACATTTATAGATATGTTATATAAGTATATAATTTCACTCACCTGGGAAACGGAGACCACGTGAATGGTTTGTGAGCACAATTAAGTGCGCACAGCATGCTATATCATCTGATAATTGCAGGAAATAATTCCAAAAGGCAATTGACTGTGTAAAGCCATGTAAAACAACACAAAAATACGATGAATATGCCGAGATCAGTGGCTAATCAGCAGGAATTAGCTGTGGTGAAGTGACGACGACTAGCGGGACTAGCTGTCACTCAAGTGGCCATGCCCTTAATTATGCAAACTTAATTTAGCTTGATATAAAGGAAACGGATGAGTTATAAAAAATCCACCCCCCTCACAGTTGTCATGAAGGGTAATATAAGCTATATGAACCAAAATCGCTCTTTGTACCAGGCTGTAAACACATTTTTTTCTGCTGTAAAGTTGGCCATTTTAACAGTGGGCTCATTAGAGATTTGCTCTATTATGGAGCCAGGACTAGCGGAATTTCGATGAATTGCAGTTTCAGTTACTTCTGTATTGGCTTCCTGAGGGAGAGCGGGAGGTTGCCGCTTGATTAGAACCAGTGACGTTCTTGCTGTGAGGCGACAGTGTTAACCATTGGGCTGACGTGCTGCACATACAGTATAGGAAAGGAGGAGATTCTTTAAAACAATGATGACTATGGTATGGAACTTCAGTTCCCCTTCATATGGGAACTCCGACGTGTGTCTGAATCTCAGACAATGGGAGTTGCTAGACGACCAATCGTTCTGAAGATCAAGAAAACGGGCCAATGAAATGCCAATTGCATTGGCGGAGCTTCGCTCCACAGCTGAACCTGATGAGCTCGTTAGGGCTATATCAGTCAGCTGCGGAGGAGCTCCTTCAGATTGTTGCTTCAGACCCGATCGAGACTGAAGAACCCTTCTGCTACAAGCTGACTTCAAAACTAGAAGAAAGCCCTACCTTCGTCGGTGCGGGAGAAGACGCTAGAGCGGCGGTTGAGCTGGGTTTCCTGTCCCCTCTGCGTTTCGCTGGTGACATAAAAGAGCAGTTTTCTAAAAGAGCAGAATTCCCTAAGAGAGCACACGGTTGTGTAGCGTGTCTTTTTAAAGATGTCGTTCCGACCTTGTGTTTCTGGATGTGGTGGTTTCCTTGCTCCGGATGACAGGCACGAGTATTGTGTCACATGTCTGGGGGTCCAGCATGTTGATGCGGTGCTCGCGGACAGTTCTTGCCCGCACTGCGATGGCTTAACTGTTGCGCAACTGAGGTCGCAGCGAGCCCTTGCATTAGGGCGAGTCACCCCTGCTGCTCCCCGCCAAGCGGTTAGCACACGGGCAGGCCTGAGGGTTACAGTGGGGGCTAATCCGTCGCCTCCGGGCCCACGGACCCCTCGCTCCTCTTCAGTGCACTCTGTTTCTGCTTCGAGTGAGGGCGCCGGTCCATCCCCCGGGCTGGCCGCGCTCTCATTAGATGACACCGGAGACGTGATGTCCATCACTGCATCGGAGGGCGGGTTGACATGCTCCGATGATGATCCAGACCCCCTGCCACCCTCCGGGGTTGTCAGCGCGGTCTCGGATTTAGAATCGGACATGTTGGCCGTGTTATTCCGGGCTGCTTCGGCCGTAGGACTGGAGAAGGCTTGTCCCCCAGAACCGCGGCCGAACCGCTTAGATGGGTGCTACGTGGGGAGAAAGAAGGCGAGACCTTCCAGACCCCCCGTCCCCTTCTTCCCGGAAATACACAGTGAGCTCACGCAGGCATGGAGGGCACCTTTCTCTGCCCGGTCCTCGTGTGCTCCCGCTCTCACCACTCTTGAAGGCGGAGCGGCCCGGGGATATGAGGCGATTCCCCAGGTGGAGCGCGCTATTGCGGTCAATCTTTACCCACAAGGCCCCTCTGCTGGGAGAGGTCCACCCAAAATCCCCTCCAAAGCGTGCAGGTTATCTGAGTCTCTCACGGCCAGAGCCTACACTGCTGCGGGCCAGGCCGCGTCCGCTCTGCATGCTATGGCCACCTATCAACGCTACCAAGCCGAGAAGCTGGCCAAGATGCAGGAGAGTGGTTCTTCCCCAGGATTGATGCATGAGCTCCGCACGGCAACCGATTATGCTCTCATGACCACCAAATCGGCTGCTCGTGCCCTGGGTAAGACGATGGCCACATTAGTGGTCCAGGAGCGCCACCTCTGGCTGAACCTGGCCGAGATGAGAGACGTTGACAAGGCCCGCTTTCTTAACGCTCCCATTTCCCAGGCAGGCCTGTTCGGCGACACCATGGGGGAATTCACCCAGGAATTCTCCGCGGTGAAAGAGCAGTCCAAAGTGGTGGGCGAGATCATCCATCAGTGGGCTTGGAAAACTGCTCCTCCTGCTGCCCCATCCGCTGCGGCTGTTCCTCGCCGAGGGCATCCACCCGCGGCTTCAACATCTGCTCTGGTGCGCGCTTCACCGGCCAGGCAGCAGCGCCGAGCCACTCGCGGGATTACGACTCCCCCGCTCCAGGGCGCCGTTAAGTCCGGTAAACGGACCGCGAAGCGTCCCTGGGACGGGCCATCCGGAGAAAACGGGACCTGTTCTTTCCTCGGTGGGGGGCCGAGGACAACAACATCAGTCTACATTGACTTCGAAAACTCTGCTACTGGCCTCCGGGCTGGCAGTGACAAAATTTTCAAAAGAGCAGTTTCCTCTCTCTCCAGATGTGCAAACCCGAGCACTGCCAGTCTGGGACGCTCCGCCTTCCAGCTCGCAGCATCGGGCACTTTCGCCACAGACCATCAGAGTGCAGCAGAACGGACTCCTTTCTCTCACTCTGGTCTCACCGCGGGATCCAGGGAGGAAGGTAAGAGACATTCTCTTATTTTCAGCTCTTCCTCGGGACGCACAGCTTCTCGGGGCGAGCACTCCCTTCCCGAGCTGCCCCTCCGCTGGTTGTTAATGATCACTCCGATGGTGCCATTAGCGCGCACCCTGCCGGCTTGGTTAGCGCTGCCCAGCGCGTCGCGGTGGCTCATACGGACGGTCAGACTCGGTTACGCGATTCAATTCGCCGTTCGTCTCCCAAATTCACGGGCATTCACTCTATACGGGTCACTCCCGAGAGCGCCCCTGTCTTGCGAGAGGAGATTGCTGCCCTCCTGGCAAAGGGTGCAATCGAGCGGGTCCCTCCAACCGAGATGAGGTCCGGGTTTTACAGCCCGTACTTCATCGTGCCCAAAAAGAGCGGGGGGTTAAGACCAATCCTAGATCTGCGCAGACTGAATCGCCATCTGCACAAGATGCCGTTCAGGATGCTCACGCAGAAACGCTTGCTTTGCAGCGTCCATCCTCAGGATTGGTTTGCAGCTATAGACCTGAAGGACGCGTATTTTCATGTCTCCATCCTTCCACGCCACCGCCCATTTCTCCGGTTTGCGTTCGAGGGACGAGCATGGCAGTACAAAGTCCTCCCCTTCGGGCTCTCTCTGTCTCCGCGGGTTTTCACCAAGCTCGCGGAGGGTGCGCTCATGCCTCTCCGGCTCTCGGGCATTCGCATCCTCAATTATCTCGACGATTGGCTTATTATAGCCTCGTCTCGGGATCAATTGATTATGCACAGAGACAAAGTGCTTCGGCGCCTCGACCAGTTGGGGTTTCGGGTCAACCGAGAGAAGAGCAAACTTTGCCCCCTCAGAGGATCTCTTACCTCGGGCTGGAGCTGGATTCGATCACTATGGTAGCGCGCCTCTCAGAGGAGAAAGAAAGGAGGGTCTGAAAGAGCTCGACAGGAATATAGTGGTCCCACTGAAATCTTTTCAGAGGCTCCTGGGGCATATGGCATCCGCTGTCGCTGTCACGCCGCTCGGGTTGCTCCATATGAGACCACTTCAGCGTTGGCTTCACGATCGAATCCCCAGACGGGCATGGCGTGCGGGTACGCACCGGGTGCACGTCACTCCGCTGTGCCGCCGCACCCTCAGTCCTTTGATGGATTTAGCTTTTCTACAGACTGGTGTGCCCCTAGGGCTAATATCCAGGCATGTTGTCGTATCGACGGATGCCTCCAGTACGGGCTGGGGGGCTGTGTGCAACGAGCATGCAGCTGCGGGTTCATGGTCCGGACCCTGCCTGCATTGGCATATCAACTGCCTGGAGCTGTTGGCAGTGTTTCTAGCTATCCGCCGCTCTTTACCGGTGCTGGAGCAGAAACACGTGCTGGTCAGGACGACAGCATGGCGATGGTAGTGTATATCAACCGTATGGGGGGTATACGCTCCCGCCGCATGTCTCAGCTCGCTCGCCGTCTGCTCCTTTGGAGTCATACGCGGCTGAAATCGCTGCGAGCCATTCACATTCCGGGCGAGCTCAACCGTGCAGCCGATGCGCTCTCACGGCAGCTAGTGCACCGAGGAGAATGGAGACTCCACCCCGATGCGATCCAGTTGATATGGGCGCGCTTCGGGGAAGCCCAGATAGATCTGTTTGCTTCCCCCGAGAACGCTCATTGCCAGCTGTTTTATTCCCTGACCGAGGCCCCCCTCGGCACGGATGCACTGGCCCACAGCTGGCCATCGGGCATGCGCAAGTATGCGTTTCCCCCAGTCAGCCTAATTGCGCAGACACTGTGCAAAGTCAGGGAGGACGAGTAGCAGGTCTTGTTCGTTGCGCCTCTCTGGCCCAACCGGACCTGGATTTCCGAGCTCTCACTCCTCGCGACGGCCCCTCCCTGGCGCATTCCTCTGAGGGAGGACCTCCTCTCTCAGGGACGGGGCACCATCTGGCACCCGTGCCCAGATCTATGGAACCTCCACGTGTGGTACATAGACGGAGCTCGGAAGACTTAGGTGATTTACCTCCCTCGGTGGTTAATACCATCACTCAGGCTAGAGCACCCTCTACGAGGCATGCCTACGCCCTGAAGTGGAGTCTATTCGCTGAGTGGTGCGCTTCTCGCAGAGAAGAACCCCGAACGTGCCAGATTAGCGTTGTGTTATCCTTCCTTCAGGAGAAGTTGGAGAGTAGGCTGTCGCCCTCCAGACTAAAGGTTTACGTGGCTGCCATCTCCGCTCATCATGACGCGGTGGATGGCAACACGCTCGGGAAGCATAATCTAATCATCCGGTTCCTCAGAGGTGCGCGGCTTTTAAATCCACCCCGCCCCCCTCTCGTGCCCTCTTGGGATCTCTCTGTAGTCCTGGCAGGTATGCAGAGGGACCAGTTCGAGCCACTCGAGTCAGCATCACTTAGATTTCTGTCTATAAAGACAGCTCTGCTGACCGCATTGGCATCATTTAAGAGAGTCGGGGATCTGGAGGCATTTTCGGTCGGCGAATCGTGCCTTGAATTCGGGCCGGCCTACTCTCACGTTATCCTGAGACCCCGGCCCAGCTAAGTGCCCAAGGTTCCTACCACCCCATTTAGAGATCAGGTGGTGAACCTGCAAGCGCTGCCCTCGGATGAGGCAGGCTCAGCCCTTTCACTGCTTTGTCCCGTACGCGCTTTGCGCCTTTACATGGAACAAACGCAAAACATAAGATCCTGTGAACAGCTCTTTATCTGTTATGGTGGTCGGCAGAAGGGAAGTGCCGTATCAAAACAGAGGTTGGCCCACTGGTTAGTTGATGCCATCGCGCTAGCTTATGAATGCCAAGGCGAGCCGCGCACCCTAAATGTGAGAGCACACTCTACTAGAAGTGTCGCTTCTTCCTGGCCGTTAGCACGCGGTGCCTCTCTCACAGATATCTGCAGAGCTGCGGGCTGGGCGACACCCAATACATTCGCGAGGTTTTATAACCTTCGAGTGGAGCCGGTTTTCTCCAGATTATTGGGTAACCCCGATCAATCTGAAGAAAATTAGACTCAGTGTCAACAACGCTTGCTGCGCCAGGCTTCCTAACCCGGAGATACGTGCGCTTTCATCATTCTACTAGTAAGTTTCCCTTTTCAGGCGAACCCTAGAGAATTCCTCCGAGGCCCCCAGCACCTGACTCAGCGGAGGAGTCAAGTGCATGGCTCAGTGTGTTGTACTGGTATGCCCCCTTGTGGTCAACCCACATACTGAGGTTCGGTGCCAGCTATGTGCAATCCCCTCTTTTGGTGATGCCATATGCATTTCTACCACAGTGTGTTCCCCCCTTTTCCAGGTGGTCCCGTGTCTTCCCTAACAGCTAACCAGCCTATCGTATGTAGTACTCCCCCTATTTAGGGTTAGTCCATATGTTTTATTGTCATCAAGCTCCCCCCTTATTGGGTAGCAGATGACCTCCACAGCGTCCTCCCCCTTCGGGGACTGACGCTTTCCCAACGTACTGTTGTATTCAAAAAATTCCTAGTCTATATTAGCTAGGTGAAGGCAATTTATGACTCCCGATAATAAATTATTATTCCCATGTTAATGGTAATTAAGGGCCTAGGGACGTTGGAAGGTTGCACTTTTGGTGATGTCAGTGCGCTCACGCTATGCTTGGCAATCTGCACATCAGGAGCGTGACGGGCTTAGCTGCTGTGGCGTTTTCCATACAGTCTCCCATTGTCTGAGATTCAGACACATGTCGGAGTTCCCATATGAAGGGGAACGTCATGGTTACTTCCGTAACCCACGTTCCCCGAATAGGGAACGGAGACGTGTGTCTCCTCTGCCACAGCACCTGAGTCTCCAGCTGGGAGCTGAGTGATCGGCTCTTTAGCAGGCAATTCTGAAGGAGCTCCTCCGCAGCTGACTGATATAGCCCTAACGAGCTCATCAGTTTCAGCTGTGGAGCGAAGCTCCGCCAATGCAATTGGCATTTCATTGGCCCGTTTTCTTGATCTTCAGAACGATTGGTCGTCTAGCAACTCCCATTGTCTGAGATTCAGACACACGTCTCCGTTCCCTATTCGGGGAACGTGGGTTACGGAAGTAACCATGACGTTATTTATGGAGACATAGGAATGTCTGATTGGTCAATCATAAATTGGCTAATGAGGGATCAGCCGTGATCAGTCATAAGCACGTGTTCCTTTGAAAATTAGTTTATAAATAAATTTCAACAACAGTAAATATAAATTATTTTGTTTAAGTGTGACCACTGGCTGTGCACCTTAAGTTTCACAGAATTTTTTTATATCATTTTTTTTTTTCCTGGAAATGACATATTTCGTGCAGTGCAAAAGTTGGGGGTTTGCAAGAATGTGATAATGTACATCCAGCCTGTTGTTAACACATAATAAAACCTTATCCTGACGCAAAGAGTAGGAGTCTTGAATCACCCTGAAGAGGGTTGTTTTGCGATAACAACTGGCTGGATGAAATAAAAAAATGTAATAGAAATGTATTATTACTTTCTGCTGCACCATCACTAATGAACTGATATTAGTTCAGTTAGATTATATGCTAGAGTGTTAGAATGTAAAAAAAATATATAATAATTAAGACAAGACATTAAGAAGTGTTCTTCATAGTTTTGCCATGCTGACACATTCCTGTGGAGGGAGCTATTAATCAAAATGACACTTCTTGTACACTGTGATGTACACTGTGATGTATACATCTCTCTCTCTCTCTCTCTCTCTCTCTCTCTCTCTCTCTCTCTTAAAGTGTAACTAGTGGTTTGCATTCTTAACCATTCAATCAATATGTTACCTAGGAATAGCATCTTGCAGCAGCAACAATTAATTCATGGCTGTCTAATTCAACTATGTAGTGCAGTGAAAACGACTTTCTTTTAGTGCTGAGAGGAAACTGAAGATGTAACATACTAAACGGTCTTGTCACACGAGAAGCTCTTTATAAAAACAACACATTTGTAGATGGAGTAAACAGAAAAACTAGTGTAAATAACAATTGGAAAAGTTAAAGCAATTACAGTAGGTGATAATTATGATCTATGTTTTTTGCATGCACAGGTCATCATTGTTGGGGGTTTACCAAATTGTTTCAGGTTACTGGATTACAGTGTTGGGAGTTTTTTCTTTTTTTTTGTAAATGTAATAAGTTACAGAATATAGGTTACCCTATTTAAAAATGTAATAGTGCAACTATTTATATTACTTTATTATTCATTCATTCATTCTTTTCCTTTGGTTAAGTTCCTTATTTATCAGAGGTCACCACAGTGGAATGAACCACTAACTACTCCAGCATATGTTTTACGCAGCGGATTCCCTTCCACCCGCAACCCAGCACCAGGAAACACCCATACACACTTATACACTATGGCCAATTTAGTTTATTCAATTCACCTATACCTCATCTTTGGGCTGTGGGGCAAATTGGTACACCTGGAGGAAATCCACACGAACACTGGGAGATGCACCCTCCACATAGAAAAACCAGCGACCTTCTTGTTGTGAGGTGACAGTGATAACCACTGAGCCACCATGCCGCCCTATTACTTTATTAACTTATTACATTTGATTGCTTTTAGACTTATTTTATGAATTTCTTATGGAATTTATAAACATTTAAATCAGGCTAATTAAAATTAGGGTTGGTTCTCAACTAGTTCTCAATGCTGAAACTGTCACTGTCACTTCAATTTAGATGATAAACATCCCCCACAAAACCAGACTTTAGTTGCTCTTTTTACTTTAAGCTCCTCTTTTGTATGTTTTAACATTTACATTTAGCAGACACTTTTGCCCGAAGAGACTTATAACTTGAGGCATTCAGCAATTCAAAAAGAAGAGGCAATACACGCAAGAAGTGCAAACTGGAACTGTTTGACAATGTGTTTTTTTTTTTTTTTTTGAGGGGTTATCTTGAGAGAGAGTGGAAAGTGTTTGGATGGCAGTGGTTAGCACTGCCACCTCACAGCAAGAAGGTCGCTGGTTCGAGTCCCGACTGGGCCAGTTGGGATTTCTGTGTGGAGTTTGCATGTTCCCCTGTGTTCGCATAGGTTTCCTCTGGGTGCTCCGAATTCCTCAAAGAGTCCAAAGCATATGCTATAGGTGAATTGAATAAACTAAATTGCCCATAGTACTTAAGTGTGTGTATAAGTGTGTATGAGTGTTTTCCAAAACTGGGTTAATTGTGGCAGTAAAGGCATCCGCTGCTTAAAACATATGCTGCAATAGATGGCAGTTCATTCCGCTGTGCTCTGAAATAGAGACTAAGCTGAAGGCAATTTAGTGTGCAAAAATTAGTGCAAGAGTCACTTAAAATGTCCAAGAGATGAAAGAATGTGTCTTCTATAGGTGGTTTGTCAAGCCCACTCACTTGTGTGAAGCTCATTTTAAATAATAGCGAGAGATACTAAGAAAGTTTAATAGTATCTTCATAGCTAACTGTTTTTTAATTACTGATTTATTTTACATCTGCAACAGATCAGTTACATTTATCAGATTTTGAACACTATATGATCTGATTGTTCAGCAGCAACTTGACTGCTCACTCTAAATGAAATCATGAAATCAACCAGTCAAACCCCCTTTTTGTTCAATGGTGATCCTCAAACTAGCTTATAATGTACTTACACCATGTGAGGAGTGATTTTTTTTTCTAATCAGATCTGTATCTTGCAATAATAGTGCAGTAACATTGCACTATTGTGAACGCATAAGTTTGTGTGTTTGTGTATCTACTTTTGCACAGATTTCATTCAGTTAGTTTGTGGCATTGATTTTACTCATGACATAAGTTACTGATTGGGAGAGGTTAATAAATGCCTCTTCATTCCCTCTGTACACTGTACTAACACAGCACAACAACTGATGCACAACACAGCTTAAAATTTAGTCTTGATTTAAATAGAATTCCTTGGGCAGCCAGAGTAATGGAGGACCGAGGCATAGCTGGAGGGAAGGAGGAGCTCAACGTAGCTGGCCGGATGAAGGAACGAGGCGCAGCCGGAGAAGCGGAGTCCAGAGGTGGAGGCAGGGCAACGACTGACCAAGGCGGAGCCGGAGGAATGAGAGAGCCTGATGGAGCTGGTGGGCTGACGGTCCACAGAGGAGACGAGGGAGGAGAGAGCCAACGTATAGCCGCTGGGTCGGAGAGCCGAGGCTGAGTCCGTAGCTCAGAGGGCAGAGGAGATGACGTCGGGCGACAACCTCTGGTCGGCGGGACAGGTAGGCAGGTCCTCGCTAAGACCTCCAAAGCTGGAGCTGGAAGGTGAGCTGGGGCACTAGCTGGCTGTAGCAGTACTGAAGAAGGCTGAATGGCTGTGAATGATGACATCAGTGGAGGTGAAGAGGGTGGGTTGGGTGGGATGCTGTTCATGACCCTGGAGCTATTGTCTTCGGGGATCAATGGGATTGAAATGCTGTCTGGGAACAGCTCCTTGGAACTCGAAATGAAACATTTGCTGTCTGGAAACGGCGGAAGGGGTGTGACTTTGCTCCAGAAGTCCCTCTGTGGTTGGTAGGTGGGCGGGACTCTCACTCAGTCCTTCAATGTCCACCAGGACTCCCACATTTGACGTTGTTGCCGGCTCACACACCTGGTCAGTGTTGGTTGGTTGAGTTCCTCCTGCTCGGTGTTGTATGGCTCTGTCGCTCTTGATGGCGATGGCTCACACACTGTGGGTGGCTGTCCATCTGCGGTTGGCTCCCACGTACGCTTCCTGCAGAGCTTTGTCTATGGTGAGTAAAGTCACACTTATGCCAGCTGTATCTCATATACCTCATATGCTAGAAAAATTAATTGTGGATTCTCGTACATTTGCTGGTGGATTCTGGAGCGGCCGGTAACTTCATCTCTTCTCATTTCGTCACCAAGCATTGCATACCTTCCACCAATAATGAGATTCAATATCAAATAACCACCATCCAAAACTCACACAAGGAAGGTCACATGACGAAAACATAAGTACATGAAAAACAGGACCTGACAGTCAGGTGGCAAAATAGATGGAGTTCCACATGCAGCTTTATTGTAATAGAATGGTCAACAGGCAGTGGTCAAAACAAGAACAAAACATTAATAGCAAAGGCAATCCAAAAGAGGAACCCAAGAGACAGGTAAAGGTCAGGGCAGGCAGAAAACTATCACAATTCAAAAAACAATCCAAGAATCAAAAGCTAAAAAGAGCAAACCATGGGTACAAGAACAAGGAACAATACTGAACAAGGAATGAATGTCTCTGTGGTGCTTAAATGGTCCAGTGAGGTAATCAGTGAGGATAATCTGCAGCTGTGTATGTGAAATCAAGGTGAGATCAAGAACTGTTTTGTGAGTGCCGGGCATGATGGGATTTGTTGATTTAGTAAAAGTGGCAGATTTGTAGTTCTCCAGCGATCTGCAACCACTAAATCGCTAGTGATCATAGCACATGTAGTCCAGTTACATAATATTGAATTTTTTATTTTAAATTATTATTTTTGTGTGTATTATTTAAAGTTGAAAGACTTTAAATATATAATGTAATGAATATATGTAAAAAATAATGTAAAAAATATAATGTATATAATGACCCTGCCTTTATAATGGTTGAGAAACTGTGCCGTCATTCATTTTAAAATCTTTTTAACCCATTTAAACCTTTTTTTTTATAATTTAATAGATCATTTTTAACAATACTATTAAATTATTACAAGCATTTTAAATGAGCACATTTACTTTTAAATAATGGCAACACCTCTCTTAAAAAAATACATTTGTTGTTGCACGTTGGCCGCTAAAAACCCAAATGCAATCACACATCATGCACATACGCAATAATATCAAAGTTATTTGATGTGTTATGCACCATTAAATGAACTATCTCGTCCAAATCTCCAAATGCTCGAACACCTGACTGCACTTCCAGAACAATCTCTGCTTTACAGGATTTGAGTTGGTGGTTTGTTTTGCTCTGTTCTCTTGTGTATTTTCGTGCGAGTTTGAACAGCTGCGTTTCAGGTTTGTTTACCTTTCTTTGACAGGCCTGACTAACAGAGGCACCGTTTTACTGAAACAGCCATTTGATGAGCGCACGAAAAAGAGGATTCTTGATGCAAAATGTCTTCTTGATTTGGTGTTGGGCATCAAAAAGGGGCAATATGCTCAAGACGATTAGCTTCGCTTGACTACAAAACACACAGAAGCTAAAAACAAGGTAAGCGGTACAAAGCAGTTGTTGCATATAGTTCAATCACTACAGCCTTTGAGAACACACCGGTCTGTTTTGTCCCCCCCAAGAAAGGCTTATTCCACAAAAAATCCAACTGTGTGAGTCCTACTGGTTCCGTCATTCAATAATTCTGCCACTTGTTACCAAAATATAATTACGTACTTCTTTACACAACCAATTGTTTTTTCTCTTATCATTTCTAAACATGCAAAGTTCGGTCCTGTTCCATGACTTAAAATCATTCGCTCTTGTCCAAATATTATTCTCATAGTTCACAGTTTGTTTCAGGAAAGTGCAGGTGAGAAGGATTAATTTCTGCTGCCAATACTGAATACCCTGTGAGGATAGACCTTCACCACCTCACCCTCACCTGAAGCAGGATATCATTATTATCCAGGATCAAGCCGGAGCATTAAGCACCAGAAGGCATTTCTTGATTGAGTATTGACAATCCGCTGCTGCCTGCAACTTTTTTGGATTGACTTGTTGTTAGGTGATGCCTGTCAAGGGATCAATTGGGCTGATGACGGCGAGCATCTCCTTTTTTCCCCCACACACACATTTTCTGAGGTCAAATAATTCCATAGGCATGGAGACTGAATAATGTTGATTGATTAAAATGCCTTTTCTGTATTTACTGGTAAGGATTCATTTGACCAAAAATTTACATTCTGTAATTATTTACTTACTGTTATACTGTTGATATTCTTACCTAAATAAGTACTGGTTAAAATAAGGTAACTACATAGGTTAAGGTTAGAATTACAGATCAGTTTTGTCACGGATGGGGTTGGGGAAAAGGAGAGCGAGGACTCAAGTGCAGCAAATGAGACTTCTTTATTAATAATAAAATAAAATAAAAGGCAAAACAAACAACCCTGAGGGGGAAAACATTAATAAAACAAACAAACTTAACAGGCTGGCAGGGATCAGGGCTTGGATCAGGACTGGAACAAGACAGGAGGACAAGACTGGGGTATCATTGACTTGAAACGACGATGATCGACAACGAACTGGCACAGGACAGCAGACATGAGGAGAATTTACAGCAGAAATAATTAACAAACAGACAGGTGAACATGATAGACTAATAATGAGTTAACAAGGAGGGTGGGGCTAGACAATAGACAGGAGAGTGCATGACAACACGCCCAGACCCCACGCGCCCGCATCACGCGGGGGCGCGCAAGGTCCGAGCGCTCCCACAATTGGCACTCATACAGAGACACAATGACAACACACAGGAGTAGACAGAGCTAGTGTCTGGACTCCAAAACAGGACACCAAAACAGGATTTAACAAGACTGAAGTGGCAGAACCCTGACAAGTTTAGCATTGGTACCTAGTTATTTCCCTGTCATTGTGATTATTATACTAAGTGTATATTATATAAATGTGGAAATAAAGTAAAATAAAGTACTAAATGCATAGGAAAATTAAAGTTTGCATTACAACAAAACTTGATATTTGGTGTAAAAACAACACTGAGGAACAATGTAACTGAAATAAGTCGCAGAATATATTTTAAAGTGACACTTTTTTTTTACTATTATCTATAGGGCTACACGATATTGAAAAAAAATATATTTATTTATATAATGTGATATGAATAGTTTCCCCATATGACTTCATATCTCTATTTAGAAAGAATTTTAAATGTTCGATCGATTGGGATGATTGTGCAGTGGGAGTGCATCTCTGTAAAATTTAATAAACAATCTATAAACAATCCCCCGACACATTTTCTTTGTGGTCTGTGTTATTTGCAGTGCATTCTGTATTTGCATGTGCTGTGAGCATTTTCATGCACATGTTCAGTCAGAGATTGATGAATTAATGTTTACTATTTGCATCTCCATAAAATTGTATAAAAAAATCTATAAACTTTTTTGGGTTCCCCAACACATTTTCATTATGGTCTGAGCTATTTGCAGTGCATTTCTGTATTTATGTGTGTTGTGAGTATTTTCATGCATAACAATCTATAAATTTAATCAAGAAGAAGATCAAATTAAAATAAAGTGTTTTATCGTGTCCCGAGTCCCAACAGTATTCAAGTACAGTAATCGAATGATACAAATAAAAATAACTCAATAAAATTAATCAGAGTTAAGGTCAAACATGGCACAATTTCTTATACCTGAATGTTTTTTTAAATCATTATACAGTCTCAGGCATCAAAAACACATGCAAATGATATATCATGAAACAAACTCAATATTGTATATCCTGTGATGTAACTATTAATGATCGCATTGCAATATTGATGCTGAAACGATATACTGTGCAGCCCTAATTATCCAAATATTATGACCTATTATTTGAAATTATTGAAACATTTAACACACTTTAAATAATGTAGTGAATGTAAAGTTTTGATGTGTAAGTTTTAAATATAAAAAGTGTGCAACAAATAAGGTTATTGTCTATTAAAAGAATACTTTCTTAACTGAACTACTTTCTACTTTTATTTTCACTTAAATATTCGAAGGGATTGTTCACACAAAAATGAAATTATATTCACCATTTACCCACCATTTTTTATTTACCATTTACTCTATTTATTTTAACGTAACATATTTTGTCAACACTTTTGAATTTGTTGGCCATTTTCTTTCTTTTCTTTTTTTTTGAGGCATTTTTGTCTTTATTACACACTTGTGTGTCAGTGTGAAAGCTAATATAGTTTATATAATATATAGTTTATAGTTATAATCCTTGCTCAACAGGTCTAAACTGTGTAATGCACTGCATGTTCTCCTTTTAATGCAATTTAAAATGAACAGGAACTAAACATTTTAAGTCACTAAAAAGCACCAAATGAAACAAAAAGATATGCTTTAATATATTTTTAATCATGCTGTTTACTTAAATGTACATTTAAATTATTAGCCACTGAATATTTTCTTTTTCTGCAATTCAGTGAGAACAAATCATTCAGACTTATGTTGCAACGGATGATTTCGGGACAAATACAGGCTTGGATCTACCTGCATATACAGTAATCAACATTTAAAGTGGATCATCACCTCACGTCAAAGTTGTCAGGACAGTTTTGAAAACTTTGATTCAATTCGAATATGTGTATGTAAATAATGACAATATTTATAAAGTGATATATATATATACACACACAAAATTAAATTAGCTCATTTATGGCTCATAATGTGTACATTTACACTTTCACACATTATTATTTATAACAATAGATTAACCTGTATTTGTTTCCCTAGTAGTATTATAAGCTGGGAGCATAAACGTACACATTATGAGACTTTAATGAGCTGAAGGACGTCTGAGGGCGAATGCATTGAGCCTCTCTGTCAGCCCCCCTCCCCGGCTCCATTACGCGCCTCATTTTGATGCGGCTTTAGCATCCAGTGAATTACAATTGGTGTTTGGATGATTACATTGTTGGACAGAGATATGCTCATTGCCCGGTGATCCCAGCAGTAATCAATATCCTTATGCAGACCCTCTCCGACTCCTGCATGTAAAACATTTGCAGTTCACGGTCTCCCATCCACTCTAACATTCATTCCCTCAAAGACATCACAGCCCTGCGGCGTCGACACACTGCAAATCTGTCTTCTTTAACCTACACAAAACTGGCCACAGTTTATATAAATGTGCTCATGTTGTTGGGGAGTCTGGGGTTAGTTGTTGTAAGTCACAAAGTCACTCGAGCAAAAAAGAATGAAACATTTAACTTGAAAATAGCACTATGGTAATTTATACTGTAAATTAAAAATGCACTACTAATAAAATGTATAATATTGTACATAGTATTGTATTGCATACTGTATTGTATGTAGTATATTATTCACAACACTTTTAATGAATTCTACAGCATACTGTAGTATTAACTATAGTGGACTGATAAACTGTAATAAATACTGACGTATGCAGTAAACTATAGAGTACTGTATAATATGTTGTAGAAAACTACAGGTAATCAGTTTTTTTTTACTATAGTTGTTGTAATGCTATAGCAACTATAAGCTTGCAAGTACTTTCCTCTCAAAAACAATACAGTATTTTTACAGTTACTGAAGTATTATTTTAATGTGGGCTGTTACATGCAAATATATTTTTACAGTGGAATATTGTTTTAACCATACATGTGTTTATTCCTTTAACTTCAGCAGGTTAACTTATAAGGTTCTAACTGTGTTCTAAATGATTTTGAGATACTTAGCTTCAAAGTTTTTGCAATGCATGTAGCAAGCAATATGTGTGTATAACAGTCCTCCTTCATACAATGACATGATAGAGACCTGCCAATCTGACCTGCCAATCTGACATGATAGAAACCTGTCAAAAAAACAGGGCAAATGCAGATAGAACTTAATTTCTCTAAAGTCATTTTTTAGATTTAGTCATTTTTTCAGTATTGATAAATCAATTATGAGAAAATTAAAGTCCTTAAAAGCTATTAAAACCTCTTAATCGTATTTTTCCCAGGTCTTACATTTTGTTCAAGCGTTGTTTAAAGTTTGCATACTCCTGGTTGGAGAAAGACGAGTTTAAACAGTGGCTGAAGCCTGTTGCTGAAAACTACAACGTAATTTATTCTTTCAAGCTTTGTTTCTTCTGAGCTTATCTGAGTTCTGTTGCATCGTTGTGCTCCATTGTTTTATTTAACTACAACTGCTTATTAGCAACTGTTTATTATGTTAAAGGTTTGAAACCGATTAGAACTTGAAGTGACGATGAGGTCTTAAAATATTCTGAGAAAGTCTTTAAAAAGTCGTAAAAAAGCATTTCAGTTATCTTTAGGATTCCTGCATATACCCTTGTGGAATTATAAAGTTCTATCTGGCAGATATAATTGAATCACTGAATAATTGAAGCATTACTTTTCAAGACATGCAATCGGTCTGCTTATTAATTTCACAATAATTTTGGTCACACTTTATTTTGATGGTCCGTTTGTTGAATTTAAGTTACATTGCATCTACATGTCAACTAATTCTCATTAGACTATAAGTAGACTGTTAGGTTGGGGTTAGGGGTAGGGTTAGTGTAAGTTGACATGTACTTGCGAAGTTTCTTATAGTCAGTCTACTAATACTCAAATGGATCATCAAAATAAAGTGTTACCATATTTTTTTTAAAAAATGTAACAACATGTTGATGTTTGAGAAAATAATTGTAAAAATTAATCAAATAAAAACGGGAACACGGGAAGAGACGCCACGGTGGCCTATAGTGGGTAGCACGTTCGTTCGCCTCACAGCAAGAAGGTCGCTGGTTCGAGCCTTGGCTGGGTCAGTTGGCGTTTCTGTGTGGAGTTTGCATGTTCTCCCCGTGGTTGCGTGGGTTTCCTCCGGGTGCTCCGGTTTCCCCCACAGTCCAAAGACATGTGGTACAGGTAAATTGGGTAGGCTAAATTGTCCGTAGTGTATGAGTGTGAATGAGTGTGTGTGGATGTTCCCAGAGATGGGTTGCGGCTGGATGGGCATCCGCTGCGTAAAAAATATGCTGGATAAGTTGGCGGATCATTCTGCTGTGGTGATCATGCTACCCACTGCGCAACTGTAACACCTTTAAAATAAAACAGAAAATTAAATGTATTAAATAAAGTGTACATATTACAGTCATTTGTAAATGTAGAAAGAAAAGAAAAAACAAGGCCACATAATGACTTTTTACAGTGCAAGTACGGGTTTGTGTTGGGCTGCTAATAAGCCTAATCAGCCATCTAGATGTAGATTTTTCCTACATCACACAGTCACTACATGTGAAAAAAAAAAAAAAAAAAAAAACTTGATACCTGATTTTGTTGTTCAACAAATTAAACAAAAGGTCAATTGCTAATAATGCCTATTTACAAGTGGATGATTATGTATGTCCTCTTGATTTACAGTATCAGTGACCTGTAAACTAACCCATTAAGTTGGATAAGGTTTAATATTGCTCAAGTTTGGTAATAGAAGTTCCTAGAGTATTTTGATTCTGTGGATTCAGCATTCCAGATATCATGCACAAATGAAAGCAGTGCCTTTAGCACATGGTGCCCATAGCACTGTGCTGCATTAATCAGGAAATCAATATCACTGTCGATCTGCTGCTTTGAAGACCTCAGTGGCACTAGACCAGAAAACTACCATTTCAGTGGTAAAGCAGTCTGACATGGTCTTTAGCTTTTTACTTTATTTTCATTTATCTGTGATATTGATTCGGTTTTGTTCCACTAAATTTACAGTTAGTCACATGGTTTATTTTATATAACCCTGAATCTATCTAACTCTCTACAGACAACAAACAAATATAAATTATATTAATATAGTTATATAGTTTTATAGTTATATAACATAGCATTAATATAATTTCTGTATAATTTATAATTTATTATATATTTATAATTTCTAAATATATAATTAATATAAAGTCTGTATATCACCAACATAGGCATCATTTTGCTCAAATAATTCTGGTTCATCGAGTTTGCACGTAACATTGAATAAAAAAATGGAACATATATTTCAATGCATTCTCAAAAGAATCTTTATTCTTTCTCCCAAAACCTTTATATACAGTATATAAACACAGGACATCAGTCCTGTGACATCACATGGAGCACCTGTGAATCTAAACGGGTATCAGCGATAGGGGCCATAGACATATTGCATCTAAAAACCTGTGGTGAAATTTTGGCTCCAGCATTTTTTTCTTTCAAGTCACTTGCTCTCATGCTGTCAACCATTTCTAACCAACCTTGAACATTTTTAGATACAATATAGGTGCATTTACACTGCATGTTATTTTATTGTTCAGTTCGGTAGGGCTCACTGTTAGGGACTTTTCAAACCTATTCCTGGTACCTTTTTAGTACCACCTTGGGTGAGGTTTCAAGCAAGCAGAACCGTTACCAAAAAATCACTACCAATGTCAGTGGATGTGTGACACAAGGCATTCGTTATAATTAAGTAGTCAGTAGCCACTTGTATTATTACTTCGGATGACTAAACAATTTTTCGTGGTCAATTGAATAGGTCTAGATGTTCCTCTATTTGGTAGCTGAGGAGTGGATCCAGCAAAAGCTTAACGGGAGAACAGCAGCAAGAGAGATGAACTAAAATATGTCCCACCTATAATTGTTACTAATGTGCAGTACAAATGCAAATTGAGCAAAACTAAATTGTGCCAAACTGTAGAGTGCAGCATAAAAACAACTAATGTAAACAGCACCTTACACATCATAAGCTTTAGTTCTCTCAAGGAAACATAAGTATATGCCTTTAGCATAGCACCACAACACATCTGATTGATTACGTCTGATAGCAAGCTAAACACAAACAGTTCCACAGGACTGTAACCAGAGTTGTGGAACACATAAAAGGACACAATATGCTGTAACCTGTAAATTATTTTTTGTACATTGGACAGAGACACCACAGGTATAACGGAAAACCACAAAGCTCCCATGATCTTAAAGAGACCTCCCGAATAGTTCCAAATTAATGGGACAAACACCATTTGTCTTGAGTATTGATTAGCAAGTAAGACACATTCTTAAACCAACATTTCTTTGTATACCCTGAAACAGCATTACAGTCTAAACTCTGATCCTTATACTGTATCTATTTTCAAAAGTTTAGCTCTAAACTTAGAAATGATAGGTGAACAAAAAGGCGTCTTAATTTGACAGTAACTTTTAACCTATCCTTCATCTGTTTGACAATGTGGATAATATGAAATATGTATTGTTCTCTGATGAGGCCACCGTTACTGCCTTTCCTACATCCAGGAGAGTTACAGTGTGGAGAAGCCTCGAAGAAGCATACCACCAAGACTGCTGCATGCCCAGATTGAAGCATGGGGTGGATCAGTGATGGTTTGGGCTGCCCCTAGGCATTCATGGCATCCCTAGGCCACATACTTATGCTAGATGGGTGCGTCATTTCCAAGCACTACTGAACCTTTCTGAAGGACCATGTGCACACAATGTTTCAATCATTGTATCCTGAAAGCAGTGCTGTGTATCATGATCATAATGTGCCAACACACACAGCACTACTGGTGACAGAGTTGTTTGATGAACATTAAAGTGAAGTTGAGCATCTCCCATGGATTGCACAGTGAACAGATCTAAATATTATTGAGCCACTTTGGGATGTTTTGGAAAAGAGGAAATGTTTTCTTCCACCAGCATATGGTCGCAGCAGGTCAAAGGCCACGATTTTGCAAAAAGAATGGCTCAAAATCCTTCTGGCCACTGTGCAGGATGTATCCATTCATTCCGAAGATGAACTGATGCTCTACTGGTTGCAGTAGGAGGTCCTACACCATACTCATAAATTATTGTGGTCTAAAACCAGGCATTACAGCATGTATGTTCAGTTTGTAGCAAATAAATGAGGATTTATTACCAAATCTAGAGGAGCATGCTTAGAAATTTAACTCATATGGACAATCTCATGTACAGCCAATTCATATCTGTCCCAAAAAACATTCTTTAGCATTAGTCCACAAACACAACCCACACCTTTCTGCTATTACTATTTTAGAATTACTCTAAGTTCAGGCTGAAACTTGAGAGACTTGAAGCCCTTTCATACTGTGCACTCTCTGATTATATGAAAGATTTGTAAGTTCACAACCAAAGTTGCAATATTTAATTGAGAGGGTTCACGAAAAATGTAAATAATAAAGCAAAATCAGTGTATGATTGTTTTTCATAGAGTTGAACATCTTTAAAGGGATAGGTCCCCCAAAACTGAATATTCTGCCATCATTTATTCTTTGTTAACTTGTTCCAAACCTGTTAGAATTCATATATTATATTGAACACAAAGGAATATATTGAGTAGAAACCTGGAAACCTGCAACCATTGACTTTCATTGTATTTGTTTTTTTGTCTATTTTATTGTTACAAATCTCAATTTTATACAACTTTTCAGCTTCAAAATAGTTTATGTTGTGTTCAAGAGAAGATAACTCATAAACGTTTATACCCACTTGAGGGGGAGTAATTTTGGGTGAACGATCCCTTTAAATGGTCAACATGCATAATTGGACATGCATAAATATTGCAATATGTAATTGTGTGACTCATACAGTAGATGACTATATTGAGCAGTTGCCACATACATCAGTATTGGAAACATAATTTAGGAAAGGAAATAAAGGAGCGGGTTTAGCTTTTATCCAATGGGCCCCCCTGACGTACCATTCCTCATTGGTGTTGCTTTCCCATGTGTACTTCAAACGCTTCAGCCATCATATTCTGAGCTTGATCTGTCTGTTTGAAGATCCTCTTTATGGTCAAAGTCCTGTGTGTCCTTTGTTATTGTCTGTCAGATGGATCTCAGCTGCATAAGCTGAAGCTAAAACAGAAGAAACAAACAACAAACAGACTAAAACAAACAGCAGACTGCCTGAAGTACTGTATATCTGAGCTTAAGAGCTGTGATGAAGATATGTGCAATGTTAGTAATGTGAGCAAAAGTGAAATGTTAATTTAACAATACTGTTAAGCTCACTCTCATGTGTATATACTGTATTTACATTACACTATTATCCAATGCAAGCTACAAATGTTGACAATATGTGATCAAAACCGCAATATGCACACTACCTGACAAAAGTCTTGTCATCTAGCCAAGTTTTAGGAACAACAAACAATAACTTGGCGTCTAGTTGATCAGTTGGTATACCTTGACTGATTTATGTGAGATTCTTGGGTCCATGCAGGTTCCAAAAGCTCTTCGGCAGAATTGGTGATGATTGGGATGCAGTTCAACAGATGATTCATGAGAAAAACTACCTTCTTCCACTTTTCCAAATGATCAATTAGAAAGTCAAGTTATTATTGTTATCATTGTTTCTTGTTCATTCATTCAATTATTTATTGATTCATTCATTAATTCATCCATTCACCAATTCCTCCACCCAGCCATCCATCCACCCATTTATCAGTTTATCCATCCATCCATCAATTCATTCATTGTACTCAAAGTAAAGGTAGTTGTATTTTGACCTAATGCAGGTCAAACTGGACTAAAAATTGTCAGGAACATATTTTTGATATTTTCAAAAGTGACATCCTGTAGAGGGGCGACGCAGTGGCGCAGTAGGTAGTGCTGTTGCCTCACAGCAAGAAGGTTGCTGGTTCGAGCCTCGGCTGGGTCAGTTGGTATTTCTGTGTGGAGTTTGCATGTTCTCCCTGCGTTCGCGTGGGTTTCCTCCGGGTGCTCCAGTTTCCTGCACAGTCCAAAGACTTGTGGTATAGGTGAATTGGGTAAGCTAAATTGTCCGTAGTGTATGTGTGTTTGAATGTTTCCCAGAGATGGGTTGCAGGATAAATTGGCGGTTCATTATGCTGTGGCAACCCCAGATTAATAAAGGGACTAAGCCGAAAAGAAAATGAATGAATGAATGAACATCCTGTAGACCTTTCTGGCTAAAAATCTTGCCAAACATATCTGACCTCTAAAAAAAGGCTCTCTGCCTGTAGCTACATTCCAGAAAACTTGACTTCTGCAGTTACATACATATGCATATACATATATACGAAATGTGGCTGATTACATACAATCCATCAAAATGCTTATTAGGGTCTCCCTGCTGTGAGCAGCTGCTTAATTATCAAGAAGAGTCTTGTGAATGCAAATGGGGCCTTTTGAACTAAGCTTCATGTTTTCAGTTTATCATTAAACTCTTACAGTAAGTCTAATATTTTTACAGGTCACACTTGTTAATATCTAGTATATATGAATGAGACCTGTATTTGTTGTCTACATTTTTATATCACAAAATGTGACATAAATATAGAATGAACTTGTAACATGATAATTGATCTAAAGAAAATTTAGAACCTTCAAATTGATAAAGCTAAGTGAAGTTTCACAAACTAATTTTGAGAGGAGCCGTGATGGGATTGGCTGCAGCTGGTCCATATCACAACTCACTAGCTAGCTAATCAGATCATTCCAAATTTAACATACATATCCAGCCTAAACTTCATTCTCCGTCTTTGTTTTGGAAGACAGAAGGTCTATTCTTGGGAAGTTATCGAGAACTACCTGATCTCATATCCTCATGCTCATTGACCAGGTGGGAGACTTGAGTTCATCTATCTCCGAGCTCAAGGTTCTCTCCCGGGACAGCATGCCAAACCTGTTAATACAGTCAAGCATTATCTAAGTGTGAAATCTTGAAATGGTAATTATGTGTACATGGACATCAGTAACCAAATTATTTGCCTTAATCTTAATAAGACAATAATAAGATTAGGATGTTTACAAGAGTCATTGCGTCATCACACTAAGCACATTTCCTCTGGAGTTTCAATTTCGGGTGTTTCATTTTGAATTCTTTAACTGCTGTTTGGCAGTTTCACTTTTATTCAGAAATATTGGATGTGAGTAGGAATGGTGTTTTAATGGAATTTGATGCAGCTCTTCAAATGGGGAAAAGAAAAAAACTCCACATTTTGCGGTGTGTGTGTGTGTGTGGTCCTTTACTGACTTGGTAGATGCAGGGAATAGTGTTACAAAATGCTGAGAAAAGTCCTACATGATAGTTATAATTTGATTTAAGGTGTTCAAATGTCTGTACTGCATAATGCAACTTAAGTAGGCATACGCCACATTTCTTAATTCGATTTCTGTTTAGTTTGATTATGACTTTAATCAGATCAAATTAATTAAAAATCATTGCTTACATGATAGACTCCTAATCAGAGTATTGTCTTAATCATGTGAATAATCCGATTATTGGTGTTCATGTAAACATACTCACTGACTTACTCACTAACTCACTGACTCACTCACTAACTGATTCATTCATTCAAGCACTGTACTTTGGCTAATTCAGTACTTTATCAGGGACTGCTACAGTGGAATGAAACAACAAAATGTTTATAATATCATTTTGACATGTTATAGAAAGAAGTTCTCATAAAACAAATATAAATACATATTCTATGTGACAGAACTTTTACACACACACACATGATATATAGTTAAACTAACACTTTTTGCTCTAATTTTGAGTTAAACTCAAAGAAGTCAAACTTTTTTACGCACAAAAAAAGGCTTATTTCTCTCAAATATTGTTCATCAATTTTGTCTATGTCTGTTAGTGAGCACTTTTCCATTCACCAAACCAACCAGCTGATGATGTTTATTGCACTGGTGTACCTTAGGCTGGCCGTTAAAAAAAAAGAAAACACAGTAAAATGTGCAGTTTTATCACACAGCACAATGCCACAGAGGTTGTATTGTTGCATGCAGTTGACTTGAGCTGCTTGAGTGTGCAAATGCACTCATTCAGTGGCATTTAGAACTCTTGCAGGATGAATTGATAAACGATTAATGATTATTAATTTCACTTGGGAGCTAGCAACTTCCTGCAACCTCCGGCTGAACAGTCAACTGAACATGGGTGTGTTGAGCGGCATGACAAAGTTGAGAATCCTTCAACCCTATGCAAACGAAGAGCAACTTTTGCAAATGACAGCCAATATGAGGATCAATAGAGCTCATGTGATCCTCTCTCAGCTCCTGCAGCAGCTGGTTGTATTCTCAGTGCTGTAGACCTACACAGAACGGCATTTGCAGCAAATAAATACTCCCAATGACATAGCACATGTTTTTTTTCTTGTACATGTTTCCAAATAAGCATTTTATGTACTGATTTCATATGTAATTATTATTTTACCTCCGCAATGTTTATTTCAGAGGCAATAAAGCCCATTCACTGTCAGTGAATATCATCATAGATGTTACCGAAGTTTAACCGAAGAATGTCATCATGAATTTTGCCCACTAGTGACTTCACTCATCATCTAGAGTGAAAGTTAATAATAAATAAAGTTGCTGGTAGTGTGAACTATAAAACATTTATGAAAAACGATACTGTGGCTGGTAATCAATGATGTGATAGCACCAAAATGATACAAGCCTCAACATGTGCTTCAATGAAAGCTTTCCGAATTTCTGTTGTCACACAATTCAGAATATTTATAGATTTTTTTAATGACATGTTTTCCAAATTTATAATTAAAAGGTTGTCAAAATCAAACAGAAAATACTACAGTACATGTAAAAAGTCACAAAGAGTAACATAAAAAAAAAAATTAAATGGTCACAACGCAGCATGTACGTGAACTGGGATGGTGCTAAGAATAATTAGCAGTGAATTCTCTGCTGCAGCTCTGGGTTAAACACAGGCTCGCTGAAGCCGCGATGCCCTGCTGTGCTCTGGCTGTAGTGACTCACAGGATGGATGGCATGATTAAACCACTCAGTGGAGAGCTTATAACAAAACACATTAGAAACACTATGAGCAGAAAAAAAAGAGAAATTAAATCTCATGACCTTCTGTTTTTGTTTCTTACCACTTTTCTCTGTGCAAATTACTCTGGGAGGTTTTTATTTTTTGTTATTAAACCAAAGATAGTCATTAAGGGGTTAAAGGGGAAAAGTGCATTCCAGGGCAAGATGATGTGGGAATGTGCGAAGATCAGGTGTTGTTTTTAAGAGATGAATTTTTATGTAGAGAGAAATCCATTTTAATCAAGGTTTTCAAACGTACAAGGCCAAGAGGTTGTCAACAGACTGAAATGAAATGCAGCATGATTTAAGTACTGTATGTCCCAACCAAATTTGAGACTACTGGATAAACATTATGAATATTTCTAGAGATCACATTAGTGACAAAAATATAATAAGTATCAGATTTTATTTTAAAATACTGTGTTCTCTAAAAATATTTATATATATTCTGCATCATGTTTGCATTTATAAAACCAACAAATTATGGTGTCAACTGTTTAACCCAAAACCTAACCCTAACCTTACCCTAACTCTAACCCTGACACTAACCCTAACCCTATCCCTATCCCTATCCCTAACCCTAATTGAAACCTTATCCTTTACCCTAACTGAATCGCTAACATAAACATTTACTGCAATGCTAAACCTAACCCTAACCTTAACTGCATTGCTAAGCCTAATCTAACCCTAACCATGACCCTAACCGAAAGTAAAACCCTAACTGCAATGCTAGCCCTAACCCTAACCCTATTTTGGGGCCTCTTTGCCCACCTCCGGGAGAAAGCGAAGGAAAATTCTAGATTCTAGATAGGAGAAAAGCAGTCTATCTAGAGCAGTCTAGATAGGAGAAAAGGAACAAATGAGACATTAGGGGGTCAGCACTGGCAAAGGCCAGAATTTCTATCACTGATATTTAAAAGGAGAACAATGCGGTTTTAGCGTCAATGCGAGAGATCATTTCTTAGTATCTACTTCACTGCAGGCAGCATTCTTACCATCTTCAACTGAAAGAAAAAAGTTTGTCAATTCAAAAGTCTTGGATCACCGACCAATGTTGCACAGTTATCCACATCAACGACACCTTCTACATTGTCATATCATCTTCACCAGCATCATCATCCTTTAAAAAGCCGGGGACATATGGTCCAGTCGGACCTACTGTCCTTATGGTTCGTATCATATCATCTTCACCAGCATCATCATCATTAACCATCATGTTCTGGGATGATCAACATGGTCGCCCCTACACCTTGAAAAAACTGATTATCTATCATGAAAACCTTGCTCTTGAGTAATAGAAGCTTCTTCAACCTCACCACCAATGAAATACTGTCATTTCAGGCTATGGTATCGCTTCTCGGCCTTTTGTAAGCGTTGGAAGAAATGATTCAGATTTGCTCCTTTGGCTTTTGAAAATAGGTTGCCCTAACCCTAACCTAATCCTAATCCTACTCCTAATCCTAACCCTGACCCTAAATGAAACTATAACCCTAACTGAATCACTAACGCTGGCCCTCACTGCAACACTAACAGTAACCCTAAGTGAATTGCTAAACCTAACCTTAACCCAAAACCTAAAGCTAACCTTACCCTAACTCTAACCCTAAACCTAAACCTAACCTTACCCTAACCCTAACCGCTAAACCTAAGTGCATTGCTAAACCTGATCTTAATGTTTCAGATATTTTCATATAAAAATAAATATTTTTCATAAACTAATCTTCTGTAAACAGCAAAAGTGCATCATACTGGAAACAGTCCTACTAACAATGAAACTAAAGCTTTGTTCTTGGTAGATAATAAGGAACCAGGTGATTTCCAGAATAAATGTCTGTTTAGCTGTGCCTTTACTGAATGAGCACTGTGTTACGTCCGACAGATCGCACTATTGTGTCTTTCTTTTCTTTTCATTCTTTTATATTTTGTCTTAACTCATTTTAATCTGTTTTTATCTGTTTTTTATTATTTGTTTTTATTTTCTTTTACTTAAATTTTATTCCTGTTTATGTAAAGCACTTTGAATTGCCCCTGTGTATGAAATGTGCTATATAAATAAACTTGACTTGCCTTGCCTTGCCTTGCCTAAATGATCTAGCTTGATTTCATTAACTCAGCATGAAAAAAGTAAATTTACTTGATGGAAAACAATTACTACAGCTAACAGACAGGCAGAGGCAATTTGAAGGTTCTGATTTCATAAGACATCGGATCAGTTATCATGACAAAATGAGAAAAGTGTTATGGTACAAGATCTGTGAAGTGAATGTGACATAAAATGGCAGTACATTCATAAATAAAGAGGATAGTCAGTGTTTAGTGTCACACTATCCTTTAGAAATATTTCTAATTTGTTGATTTGCTAATAAAGAATACATTTGATTTATCTTATTCATTCTTATGAGTAACCCCAGATTAATAAAGGGACTAAGCCAAAAAGAAAATGAACGAATGAATTCTTATGAGTACAGTTAATACTTTTGTGCAAACCATGGAGCTTTCTAGGGATTCTTGAAGAGAAGGTATAGAAAAGAACAGCATTTATTTAAAATATGTTTAATGCATCACTGAATAAAAGCATTAAAGAAAAATACTGACCGTAACTTTTAAACAGTAATATGCGTAAAAGAATAATGTATCATACACTCAGGAAGTGATTAGTTTTATGCATTTTAGAATCAAATCAAAGGAACAAATCAAATCAGCACCATGTAAGGTATTATCATTACACAGAATTCCAAAAATAATAAACAATTTATGTGTTTATTCTACTAAATAACATCTTTTTATCTATGGCCTCACATGTAAACAGTACAGTAAAGACATACACACACACACACACACATGAAAAAAAAATCAGGTGCATAATGCACACAAATTTGATTTAATTTTCAGCAACCCATCGTCTGGTGAATAGTTAAAGGGATATGTCGCCCAAAAATTAAAATTCTATCATCATTTAGTTACCCTTTACTTGATATTGATTCATAACAGTTTCTTTCTTCTGTTGAACACAAAATATATTTTGAAAAATGTCGGAAACCATCCATAGTATTTGCTTTTCTTACTATGGAAGTAAATGGTAACAGGTTCAAAAAAGAGTTGTAAGCACTTCCTGGTGAGTACATTTTAATTTTTGGGTGAACTATTTCTTTAACCCTGAATTGCTAATGAACATTCTAAAATATCCAATTATTTTCAAATAAACACACAGCATTAATAAACATATCAATGGCTAAACCCTCCATTACTAGCTCTAAAAATACATTTTGGAATTAGCAACAGTGGCTAGGGATGAAATGTCTAAGTGTCTCCTTGAAATAAATTATCTGAGCAATGCCCTTATGTGTTAATACAGTATAAACAATTTTCACTTGATTTATTAAAAAAATAACTGAGGTGTAATAGTTACAAAGCAGCTACAGCATAATCCCATCTGGTGTATATTATTTTAAAGTGCAATGGATCAACGTCAATTATCCCTTACATAAGTCAGTCCATATTTATTAGTGTATGTAACGTAACTCAAATACGTAATGTCTTTTGCAAAGATGTTTTTTATTATTATATCTACTAAAGAAATTAAGAAAGATATTTAAAAATCAATAATTAATATATGGTTCTCTGTATAAAATATTGTGCTCTTGTATATAATTGTATAAGACACTGGGATTTCCTTATGAGATTATGATCAATATTGCAACTATTTCAAAAAAGGATAGTGAAAAGATTACCTTTGAATTTAAGACACTGATCAATATGCACCACCAGGTAACATAAAATTAAATACCATATTTTAGATCAACATACTAACAACTAGCCCTCTACGCTCACCGTCCACTTTATTAGGTGCCCTTTCAATCATCATGTTGGTTCTCATTCATGGCAGATTCAACAAGGTGCAGAAAACATTGCTCAGAGATTTAAACCTATATTAACATACTGTCATGCAGATGAAGCCTATGCACATGAACTATTTATGCAAGGCAGGAGAATCTATGGTTTCATCTTTATGCCCAATTCTGGCCCAACCCTCTGAATGTTGCAGCAGAACTCAAAACACACCAGGCCAACCTTTTTTTTCTAACTTCCATTGTCCAGTTTTGTGAGCTTGTGTGAATGGTAGCCCCAGTTTGCTGTTTTCAACTCACCGGAGCATCACTGATGTGGTCACCCCATTTAACTGTTATTTTTTTTATTATTATTTTTTTTTTGTAAGGCTGGTGAGGAGTCCATTACAGTAAGCCACCCTGATGGTGATAAAAGCATGACGATTCTACTCGAAAAAAAACATCTAACTATTTTGAGATATAAATATGATTTAGGTATTGTGTAGACATGACTACTGAAATGAAGATCTACAGAATCACAGCAAAAATTTTTACTTAAGATACGCAATGTGGCTGTAGTTAGTAGGTGATAAGGTCGCTCTGTGTCATCAATATGTAGATCTGTGTCATTGGCATTGCTGTGATAAGAGATTTTTTTTTTTTTTCTCATTATTTGGCTAAGTGGGAGCATAAATCTTGAACAGGAGAGGGGCCAGATTTAAACCCCAAGGAACGCCACATCATGACCTACTGTATGGTCACCTATACTGACATATTAACTGCCCCCCTCAAGGTAAGATCTGAACCATTTGAGATACATCTCAGTAATCCTGAACCATTTTTCCAGCCTATTGAGAGTATGTTGTGATTGACAGTGTCAAATACTCACACTGTTAAATTTGATTGAATTTTTATTTAGGTGAATATAGTTGATCATCTTTTGAGTGATGTGGTGTGTATCAAGGCAGTAGGTTGATGTTTTCATAGTCTGTACAATCCCTTTCAAGATTTTACCATCAGCTGCCTTTTAAATTGTGGTTGAGCCTATATGACATCTTCACAACTTTGCTGACTGGATGAGCTAATTGCCTTTCTGATATTGTTGATCTTATCAGTAAAGAAATGAGCAGGCTCATTACATTTGCTTTACTGTGAATACTTAATAGGAGGGAACCATCCACCACACCTTTTCAAGCATTTTGTTCTGAAGAGGAAAGTCAAATAAGGACAGAACATACCCTATTACTCTAAATAATGATGTATTTTGATGTAAAATCTTGATAATATTATAAGTGGACCTCAACGAACACTACAAATAAAAAAGCAGTGCCTTTAAAAATATGTAGAGCTATTCCACAATGTCAGTTAACATGGAGAAACTGTGTCCATCACAGATGTTACTACAGTCATGATGCAAGCCTCTGGCAGGGCAATGTAGAGGTTTGCTCTGGGCAATTCTAAAATAAAACTGGCAGAGTGGTGGTGCAAGAGTGATATTTAATCCTTCATTTTATAAGGAAAACAGAAACGGAGGTGTCAAAAAGAGGGAACCTGCATAGAATGCTAAAAGGGTGGAAACTGGCAACGTCAATGGGAGATGGAGGACTGTATAATGTCACATCTGCTGTTTCCTGTCTGTCAAATCTTGGAAATCTATTCAGTCTGTATTTGTTTACGTGGGACTGTGAGTGTTTGTTTTCTTTTTTTAGTTTTTTTTTTAGCTTCCAGGGAAATATGCTACTTAAGTGCATTGTGATAAGAATATAAATTACGCCGAAGGCTTTTTATGAGTTTGGTTTGCAGGATGATATGATTAATCTTGGTTTCTTCCTTAGCTGTGGTCCTCCAATAATGACAATTCATTTCAATTTACCTTAAATTAAAGCTAAAAGTCTGGGTAGTGGTAATAGTCATCTGTAATATACACAAATCGCACAGTAACCATTATTGAATTATCGTCAACATGAGCCTCCAGCATCCTTTCAATAACAACAAACAGCTAAAGAATATTCACAATAATGAGCGGAGGATAAAGGGAACCAGCGTTGATCCAGACTTCATTTCAATAAAAATATAGCTTGGTTATAGATGGTTAGCCTTGAGTCAGGCTTTATTAGACAGAAGAATAATCATTGTTGGTTTACGGGAGCTTTCCTACATAATTAGTTTATTAATATAATCAGCCTGCAGCCTTTCAGGCAGCTTCATGCAGCTTAGATTAGGATTGTTGGAGGGGGAGAAAAAGAAGAAAGGAAGGAAAACTTAATTATATTCATTAATAATCCTCACATATATTTTGAATGAGAAAGCAAACCAAATTAAATGAATAGGCCAGACATAAGCAAACCTAAATACTGAGTATAGAAGGATGCTCTGGGATATTTTGTAAGGAGAAGGGAGACAAAACAACCTTGTTTTGTTAAATTTTCTTATTACTATTTTTGTATATATATTGGGGCTGTCATTTTATTGTGCTATTTTAATTAGTTACAAAAAATAAGGCATCAGGAAGTTTTAACACACACCCTAGACCTGTTTTATATTTTATAAAGATAGCAATTCATTAACACACACACACAATATATGATCAGGCTCCTGCTCAGGTGCCACTATTTAAAGGCCCCAGTATACTTCAAATTGAGTTATTTTTCATTCCTTGTTTAAGGCCAAAAAGTAGTTTTGGTCACACTTTATTTTGATGGTCTGTTTGTTGAACATAAGTTACATTGCAACTAATTCTCATTAAATTATAAGTAGACTGTTGGGTTGGGGTTAGGGCTGGCGTTAGTGGTAGGGTTAGTGTAAGTTGACATGTACTTGCAAAGTTTCTTATAGTCAGTTAAATATCTGTTGAATGTCAGTATCAAGAGATATTAAGTAGTCAGTCTACTAATACTCAAATGGTCATCGAAATAAAGTGTTACCGAAGTTTCAACACCCATGGTTGTAAATGTGTCACACTGCTCCACCATGTGCTACCACACCACCGTGGCAAGCCACCTTGCTTTCTATTTTGCAGCAGATAGACATTGTATTTAAAAATGTTTAACTTTATAACTTTATAAGACATGTTCACCTGTTTATTCAATTCAATTCAATTCACCTTTGTTTGTATAGTGCTTTTACAATGTAGATTGTGTCAAAGCAGCTTCACATAGAAGGTTATAGTAAATTGAAAATGTCAGTCCAGTTATTAATGTTTGAGTTCAGTTCAGTTCAGAGTTGTTTAATATCCACTACTTAAGAGTCCAACACAGAAGAGTAATCCATCGGTGCGCAGCTCTAGCTGCAGTCTAGGCGCCGGAGGCTGGAGAACTCGAGGCTCGTCTGTCCTTGGAGGGTCACAGGAATCCGTCTCTTGCTTGCTACTCTGCCAAGCAGCTGCTCAGGATACAGTGAGGTCCAGGATTATGGCGCTTGGAATCGTCTCGTCGTGGGTCTTGGATCGCATCCGTGGCGCTGCATAGTCTCTGGGGGCCTCGGGATGAGTATCTCCAGTTGGAAAAAAAGAACAAAGAGAATAATTAGCGTAGCTGCTGTTCATAGTGTATATAAACGAGATGTGTGGAGCACATTTATGCATCATACCGCTAAGTGATGTATTGAGTGTATGCTTTACTAAAAAGATCTGCGAAAGTGTGTCCGAGCCTCGGACATTATCAGGAAGGCTATTCCAGAGTTTAGAAGCCATAAATGAGAAGGCTCGACCCCCTTTACTTGACTGTGCTATTCTGGGTATTACCAGAAGCCCTGAGTTTTGAGATCTTAAAGAGCGGGTTGGATTGTAGCGAGACAAAAGGTTGATTAGATAAACAGGAGCTAGATTATTTAATGCTTTATAGGTAAGAAGTAATATTTTAAACTCAATACGAAACTTAACAGGCAGCCAGTGTAACGAGGATAAAATTGGGGTCATACGATCATATTTTCTAGACCAGGTAAGAACTCTGACGGCTGCATTTTGTACTAGCTGAAGTTTGTTAATAGAGGAGGCTGGGCAACCAGCGAGCAGAGCATTACAGTAATCCAACCTAGAAGTCATAAAAGCATGAACTAGCTTTTCTGCATCTGAGATGGATAGCATACTTCATAGCTTAGCAATATTTCTCAGATGAAAGAATGCAGTTTTTGTGATATGGGAGATATGGCTTTCAAAAGTTAAATTGCTGTCTAATATGACACCCAGATCTTTAACAGTAGAGCTAATGCTAACTCTGTATCCCTTTAGTTGCAGGGCGAGTTGTGAGATCTGCTGTGTACAGGATTTAGGTCCTATAAGTAATAGTTCAGTTTTGTCTGAGTTTAAGAGAAGGAAGTTGTTGGTCATCCAGTCTTAAACACCTTTAATACACTCAGTTAGTTTAGACAGTTTAGACGTCTCCTCAGGTTTAGTAGAAATATATAATTGAGTATCATCTGCATAACAGTGAAAGCTGATCCCGTGTCTTTTAATAATGTCTCCCAGGGGCAGCATGTATATTGTAAACAGCAAAGGGCCTAAAACTGATCCTTGAGGCACCCCATACTTTACTAGCCTGACTTGTAAGGGTTGTCCATTAATATTCACAAACTGGTAACGATTAGTTAAGTATGACTTGAACCATTGTAAAGCCGTTCCCTGGACACTTGTAGAGTTTAAGCGATCTATGAGGATATTGTGGTCAATTGTGTCAAATGCGGCACTAAGATCCAGCAGGACTAACAGCGAGATGCACCCTTGGTCAGCAGCTAATAGTAAATCGTTGGTTATTTTCACTAATGCAGTTTCTGTACTGTGATGAGGCCTGAAACCTGACTGGAACACCTCAAAAACATTGTTCATCTGCAGAAAGGAGCATAATTGGGCAGAAACAACTTTTTCTAGTATTTTATGTGTTTATGTGTTAATTATTTCTGCTTATATTCTCCTCATGTCTGCTGTCCTGTGCCAGTTCGTCATTGATGATATCTCCTGTCCTGTCGTGTTCTCCTGTCCTGATCCTTGCCAACCAGCCCAGTCTAGTTTGTTTTTGATTGTTTATTTGTTTTGTTAATGTTTTCCCCCTCGGGTTGTTTGTTTTGCCTTTTTACTTTTATTTTTATTGTAAATAAAATCCCATTAGGGCGCCACGGTGGCGTAGTGAGTAGCACGTTCGCCTCACAGCTAAAAGGTCGCTGGTTCGATCCCCGGCTGGGCCAGTTGGCATTTCTGTGTGGAGTTTGTATGTTCTCCCCGTGGTTGCGTGGGTTTCCTCCGGGTGCTCCGGTTTCCCCCACAGTCCAAAGACATGTGGTACAGGTGAATTGGGTAAGCTAAATTGTCCATAGTGTATGTGTGTGAATGAGAATGTATGGATGTGTTTCCCAGAGATGGGTTGTGGCTGGAAGGGCATCCGCTGCGTAAAACAAATGCCGGATAAGTTGGCGGTTCATTCCGCTGTGGCGACCCCGGATTAATAAAGGGACTAAGCCGAAAAGAAAATGAATGAATGAAATTCCCATTATTCTGCAATTAAGTCCTCGCTCCTTTTCCCCAACCAAAATCCTGACAGCATCTCCTTACTTTTGTGTGCAGCCATGCAGCCAATGTAGATGGCGTATTCTGGGAAATTTTCTAACACATTGGTTTCGAGTACGGTCTTGAAAAATCTCCATTTCAAAGGCTGTCTAGCCTTTCCCTTTGCCCTATGGCCTAAGGGGAAGGGCTAAGGGGTAGAATTGGGATTGGGCTAAAACTAATATTTTTTGTTGAATGTTGGAAAAACAAGAACTTCGTCCCAAACCGCATAATTATGCACTATTCTATGCCATTTTTAAGTATAAATAGCGTAAGTAGTGCGTTCACACTGAAAACTTTACAAATTATAAGTGCACTTTGATTACCCGGATGATGCACTTATTCCACCGGTAATATGAAGTGTGTAATGATGGACACTTCATGCACTCAACGACCGCAGCTTCATGCACGTAGCAGAAGGGGCGGAGCTATCGGGGCACATGTTGGATAACTTTATTTAATTTAGACTGTGAAAGCAAAATTCTCCTATGAGAGTGATTATAGCATCTCCCGATGGTGAATATGGTTATACTCATGCCAGGTATTATTTGGTATTTTGGTCATTTATTTCATGAATTTGGCAACCGTCAAACGTCATCTGGGAAACGGTATGAACGTCAGCTTAGTAAAAAAGCCATTAGTGTTCCATTTGGGACAACACTACATACATATACTATACTGTTGAGTGTGTAAGTGCATAAGTACATTGTGCATGGTGTATAGTGTATAGTGTGTCATTTGGGACGCAGCTAAATACTATGGAAGTCCACAGTTACAGGTTTCCAACATTATTCAGAATATCTTCCTTTGTGTTTAACAGAAAAAACAGGATTGGAACAAGTCATGGGTGAGTAAATGATGGCAGTATTTTCATTTTTGGGTGAAGTATCCCTGTAAGTTTATATCACCTGTAAGCTCTTTCAGTAGCTGTGCTCTAATAAAAGCCTTAAAGGCATCAGGGCTAAAGTGGAGAGAACAAAGACACAGGTCTTTAGGAAGTTTTATTCATTGACATGTATCTTATTCTTTCCTCCTCTTCTGCGGAAATCAGTGAAGACATGCATTGCCTTTTATGTTGCCCTTCAACTAAAAATGACATCCAAAATCTGCACAATCATTACACAACTGCACAACTGTCACTTCATTACTATTACAACAGGCAACTCCATTAGATCATTAAGCTCAACCATTTGACATCATCAAAATAATAGTCCAAAATGTTGTGAATAATACGAATAGTCAAAAATAGTTCAAAATGTATGTGTATTATTTATATATATATTTTATTTTAATCTTTCATAGTGTTTCTTCTAAATATTTCAACAAGACACGTCATTAGTGTTATATTATGCAATAAGTTTAGCCTTTGAACTACTTAACTGTCTTTCTTTCTTTCTTTCTTTCTTTCTTTCTTTCTTTCTTTCTTTCTTTCTTTCTTTTTTCTTTCTCAATTAATTAATTATTTGTTGGTCCAGTCAGCAATCAAACTACTCTTAATTCTATATTCTTGGCTCCCTGGCTAAGCACAATAAAGCAGTGGTGAAAAATCTAGGTATATGTAATGAAATCTGATGGCATCTTAAGGTGTACTCACACTAGGTAAAGTTGTTTTGAACCATTGCAGGTGCAATTGTTCCCCCTCCCCTCTCCTCCTAAAACTGCACTCACAGAGCCTGCGCACGATTACGTCATTGATGATGTTACAGTTCAGTTTTGTAGAGAAGTGCTCTCGCTCAGTAGAATGGAGATTGCTTTAGCTATATTTTGTATCATTTTAAGTCGTTTGGGATGTGATGACACAGTCAAATATTTTGCTAAACAGATCCACCAGTTTTGATGCTCAAAAACGTTCATAAAGGTCATCATGCTGCTTGTATTAGGAGGTTAGTTGAAAGTGGCAGCTGACGTGCAGCGAGAGGTTTGCATCTGTAATAAATTATGACAGCTTGCGTTCATTGAAAAGTAAGAATGATTAATACATCCATATGAAACTCTCTTAAAATTTACATTGTGTCTTCAATTTTGCACATTACAAGTGAGTCACACCCGGGCATGATTTTAGAGCACTCACATTTGTCAAATGAACCGGCAAATTTGCCCAGGCACCTACCCAGGTTCGGATAGCCTAGTGTGAGTACACACTTAAGAACTTAGGCCCCGTTTACACTAGTGTATTTTAGTTTTAAAACGCTGTTTTAGCATGAAAACGATCCGCGTCCACACTAGCGTTTCACCCAGCGTTTCTGAACATATCTCTGTCCACACTACTCCACCAAATACGTATATCACGTGACCATTTGCGCACTCTGGGCATGCGCGTTCAAGTATAAACAGGAAGCATGTGTCTCGCTCGGCGTTTGGTTATTGTTAGTCAACAAAAAACGCTAACCCAAAACGGGCGTCCTAAATAGGGCTTACGTCGCTTGAAACGGGAGCGATTAGCGAGTACTCGAACAATAGCTTGCCTCTTGCGAATATATGCAGCTGCTGTAGTAAAAAAGGTAGAGTTTAACTGCAAAATAGGGTGCCTAAAACGGACAATAGTGCTGTCAACGACGCTCCCATTTCTGTGTCCAGCAGCCACGCCTCCGTTTTCAGAAGCCTTCATTTTCCCCCATCCACACTGAGACGGAGCAGCAGCATTGTAGAATGAAAACGACCTCTCCAGCATTTCCAAAACGCTCCATTTTCGGGGCTCGAAAACTCTGGCGTAATGTGGACGGACGGCGTAACCGTAGCAAAACTTATGCGTTTTAAAACGAAAACGCATTAGTGTAAATGGGGCCTTAGTGAACTACCACACACATAAACGAACTCATTCTTCCGGAGCCCACTCCATGGGACTTCAGACCAGTGTGGGGCACAGGTGATGTTCGTCAGTGGCTTGCCCTGAAATTGCTGAAATTGCTCTCAGCTACACAAAAGTCAACTTTTAAAACTATTTTTGAAAAGCAAAGCATTTGATGATTAAATTTTAATCTTTTTATTTATTTATTTGTTTGTTTTATGATTCTAACAATTGAATATAAGCTTTTAATCTTTGTTTTTAAACCTGAATAGACTGGAACCAATAGGTTAAAGACATTAGTGAACAGATAATCCTTTGTCAGGCTCCTGACATCATCCGGCCAACTATTTTTAGTAGTTCCTTGATCTAGATTAAAACTTATGAGGGATTGTTCTTACTCAGTTGCTGCCCCAGACTTATAATGCAATGCTTTTTTTATTTAAGAATTGTTCTGTTCAAATGCCTTTTAATTGTATGCCTTTTAATTCCACAGACAACTTATTTTAGTCTTGTCTTTTTGCCCATTATTTGTACAGTACAGCATTTTGAACAACCTCAGCTGTGTTGAAATGTGCTTTACAAAGAATAAATACAAAAATGAAGCCATAAAAGTCATCACTATATGCAGGCATCCAGATAAAAAAAATTGAAAAGAGAAATAAGCTGATTTTACAAAGAAATAGGCTGCAAAAGTATGTAGACTGTCTGCTCACTGTGATTTTGGCTTAGGAAGCACAATTCAATCACAGACAAAAGCACCAGAATGAGAAACAAGGCACGTCCGGCAGATCACAGGAGTCAGTGGTATCAAAGAGGGAAAAATCTGAACCGCTTAAGTCTGTGATGGTCAGGGCAGATAAAAGTCACTTTCATCAGGTCCAATTAAAAAAAAGGAGAGGGCTACTGTTCTGGGACCCTCTTAACTTAATGGAGTATTTTCATACTCCTAATGTTAGTGCGTGTTCAAAGGCTTGGCCTCACGTCACCAACTCAGCTTTTAGAGACAATCTATAGAGGCAGCAGGAAAAACAAACCAATCTACAAGCAAAAGGTCAAGTCTGTGCAGATTTTTAAAGCAGTAGTGCCATGACTGTGCTTTTACCCTTCATTTTTTGTGAGGAAATTTTTAAATGCAGCTTCAGAAAGAATGTAGTTACATTTTTTTATAACTTGGCTGATTATATAGGCAAAAATAATAATGATGATGATGATGATAATGTTGTTTATACATGTACAGATTTTTTGAAAAGCAAAATACAAATATTAAAATTATTAAGACCACACAGACATTACAAACTAACTGAAAAAACACTGGTTGTGTATGCACAACAAAAATAATTGTGCTTTTTTTTTTCTCTTAGGTAAATATGCAAAACAATCATAACAATAATACATAATAGCTATGCGTTATGAGTTGTTTCATAATGAACCTGTTTTTCTTAGTCATATTCCACCTCCGGCACAAAGTGAGCCATGAAGAACTACCATGAGGGCCGTGTTTTTGAACGATGATTTTAGCAGACTTGTCAGAGTTTATTATGCTCAGCACACAAAGGTTTATTGGCCATGGATCTGCTATTATCTGCTGTGCGAGTGGAAGGTGGCAGTGCGGGTGAACAGATATGTGTGGCAGCTCGCAGGCAGATGGAGAAGCTGTACTTCCACACGGTGGGATGAGCCTGAGGCATTTCTCTGTTCCCTGGAGATATCCTCCTCCAACCTCACTCTCGCTCAGCCTGCCTGATCCAAGCCTGACAAGATGAGGCCAGAGCACACTCATACACCTGTGCTTAGATTGCACCGGCCCGCATCAGTGTCTCACCATTAAGTCGCGTTTCTCAGTAAGGTTTGAGCTAAAAACCTATTATTTTTCAATAAACCCTGAATACAGATTAAATTTTTATTATAATTTATTTAATGTTTACTACATGTGCTAACCCCCTTTAATGGGATTTTAAGACTGTTTATGATGTTAGAAAAAGAGGAACCGCACAAGGGACCCTTCAGCTGCCTTTGCACATTTGCACTTTGACCAAGGCAAATCAGGAAAGGTCCTCAAGGGAGCTTAGCTGCTCTAATGAAGTGGGTGCTGGAGAATAATGGATCTTGTTTCAGCATCTCCCCCATCACCAGCTCTATTCCAGATACCAGCATGTGACTACACAGCTGTATAAAGCAACACCCAGAGTCCACCATAGACTGACTGCCAGAATCTGCCACAGTGGATGAGCCAGCACCATCGTGAGCAACTGAGCCTGCCACTGCCCCAAAACTAGAGCCTCTAATTAGACATGACAAGTTCGTGAGCTAATAACACTGTGCATTGCTGTGGGAGTCCTAATGAAACTTGTGGGCATGGAGAGAAAGCCCTACTGATTTCCCAGAACTATATGAAAATGAATATACCCCATACCGGTACCTCATGTCTCCACTGGTCCCTAGCCCTTTATATGTCAGTTTGTCAGCCTGTTCCAAGACTTATTCACCAATCAAAAACAAGACTTAAGATTCCTCACACAGCCTCCCTCTTTTACTTCCTCCAATCACTCCAACCTACGTCGCATCTCAACTGGTCTGCAATATGCATGTGAGGAAAATATTTTGGATCATATGAATCTGACCTAGTGTTACAATCACTTCTTCATCAATCAAGTGGCCTACAAGACATCATATTTGCCACCCAGCCAACTCTTCCATCTCCTTTTATCACTCCAACTTCTGTCTCATCCCAACTGGTCCTTGTCTGTCCCTCTGACTAACTTCAGCCAGATCAGTAGCCAGACTTAAAGTCACCAGTGCTTTTGGGTGGTCAGGAACCACCGTCTCTGACTCCAAGCCTTGGATTTCTCCTTGATCCTATAACTCAACAGCTCCACCTTGGCTCATCTTCAATGTGGCCCACAGTCCCACCAGGTCTGCCAGGCTCCACAGATCATCCAGCTCTGCTTTGTTCAGTCATCCACCTGCCTTCACATTTGGACTCTACTACGCTGGCTGCTCCTTGTTACTCCACCCTTTTGAGCTCCTCCTCCTCTTCAGCTCCACCTTTGTCTTTGGTCCCTTAACTGCAGTCTTCTGAATCTCCACCTCAGCCTTCCGGAACCTCTGTGACACCCTGAATTTTTCACTACTGTATGTTCCTTTCTGAAGGGCTCATTCCTATGCTCTAATACCTTATGAGGGTCCCTCAGAAGGAATTAGGACATACGAATGAGCCCTTCTAAATTGAACACAGTGTAAGACACCTTAACTTCCCTCTTAAAAGGATCATGGTCTGAAGTGTCTATCAGTTGTGTTCTTTAAATACCCTAATTCCAAAGGACCCTTCAAAGTGGCCAGATTTAAGCATTTCAGTTTGGAATAGCATTTTGATATAGAGGTCATGTTTGTTTTCATTCTGAAGGGCCCTTGGGAGGGCAACATATCCCGTTTTGAATGCACCACACAACTTTATCTCTGAATTGGGCTCGACCTCCATCTGTTGGTCAGACTTCTGGTGAGTTCAGCTCCTCTCCACTATGGGCTGACCCTGCCTCAACTTCACCATAGGCTTTCATCTACACTACTGTAGGCTCTGGGTTAGTGCCTGCATCCTTTTGCATCTGTCTCCTTCCTCCATTGTTGCCAACTTAGCCCTCTGCTCTGTTTTTGTTTCCTACCTTTCTCCTGGCCTCTGTCAACTTCCAGATCTGCTATGTTTTAAAGTATCCTACCATAATAAATGACAAACCTTTATGAGTTTAGTAGTCAGTGTGTATTTATTTCACACGGTTTTCTGTTCATAACAACAGTTTGTTGCAGAGTCTTTATTTAGTTTAAATAGATTTAATAAAATGACTAAAACAAAACAAAACAAAGAAAAAATCATGCATAATACTATTTTTTATGTAAAACATACTTTGACCAATCACACCCATCTGACCAATCAGAGCATAGACTCACAGAAAAAGGTGTTTAGAAAGAGTAAATCCTTAAATGAATCATTTGATGCACTTTGAGTTTGGGTGCATACAGATCTTCTGTAGGAGACTTCAAAAACAAAATTAAGAAACTTTAATGTGTACCTTAAAATCCATTGACAGTACAAATAATGAAAAGGAATCTTAATGTTAACTTATGCTTTTTAAATTAGACTCAGTGAGAAATTGAATATTGTTTGAATATATTCATAATGGTTTATTTTAATTAGCTCCTCCACTTCTAAAGTCGGGCGCCACGGTGGCCGAGTGGTTAGCACGTTCGCCTCACAGCAAGAAGGTCGCTGGTTCGATCCCCGGCTAGGCCAGTTGGCATTTCTGTGTGGAGTTTGCATGTTCTCCCCGTGGTTGCGTGGGTTTCCTCCGGGTGCTCCGGTTTCCCCCACAGTCCAAAGACATGCGGTACAGGTGAATTGGGTAAGCTAAATTGTCCGTAGTGTATGTGTGTGAATGAGAATGTATGGATGTGTTTCCCAGAGATGGGTTGTGGCTGGAAGGGCATCCGCTGCGTAAAACAAATGCTGGATAAGTTGGCGGTTCATTCCGCTGTGGCGACCCCGGATTAATAAAGGGACTAAGCTGAAAAGAAAATGGATGAATGAATGAACTTCTAAAGTCGTACATTGCAATGTGTGTCTCAGTCTTTTGTAAATGCCAATAATATGATTCACATGAAGGTCTTCTAGGAATACCAAATGCTGCTTGTGTCTTCGGTTTCCTTCTGTTGTTTTTCACATGTAAGGCTGCCAGAGTCATGCCACATTGACTTTTGTCTCCAATCTCAAGGTCAGAAACTACAAGAAAAGCTGTCTGCGCAGGATCAGACAGGACAGAGGAACTGAAGCGCTGACCCCTTGTCTTAATGAATAAGAGATGACAAAAGCATTCATTATTCACTGTGTGCGGTGTTGAGATTAGCCACGGACACACTCCCAAACTTTTAACTTCTGATGAAGTTGACACAAGACATCATGAAAATTCATATTTCTGTTTCAGAAACTCAACCCTTAAAACTTGTAGACTTACTTAATCATCTATACATCAATCACTGAATGAAGAGCCTTTCATGTGATCTCAAAAAAAAAATTTCATGCAGCTTCAAAAGGTTTCAAATGATATAATATGAATTCTACTTGTATTTTCAGTAGCTCAGCAACGTGAGGACCAACAAACAACTTAATTTGAGCGATGACTGGGAATTATGAAAGAAAGAAATACGGAGAAAAGATCTTACGCACATTGCAATCCCCATTTGGAAATTAAATCATCTACTAGATTATACAGTATATGGGTTTTGAGGTATGCTCGCTTTGGGTTGGTTTGATTTAAATCAAACTCTGGTGTGATAGTGATGGAAATTTAAATAATTTGGGTCTGATGGGAAACTAAATTATGTTTATTATTAAACTGAGGAAATAGTTGTAAAAAAAAATACTTGAAAGAGTGTGTAAAGTAGTAAGTGAAAGATGGAGGTGAAGTATCATGATTTGAAATTATTTGTTTGTGGCAGGACTTCATATAGACACACAGCATTGTAAAAGCAAATGTTTATCAGAAGCTCATTCCGCAACATTTGAGAGATGAGTGATGTCCTGTGGCTGCAAATGAGCTGAACTCATTCAAACCAAGGGCCTTTAGTTTCAACAAATTTTTGACTGTTGCAAACTTTAGAAAATACTCTTCACAAAGCCCAGTCCTACTTCTCTATGTCGGGAAAGCTTTTAGTATCAGCTATGGTGCTCTCCCATTCAGTTGTGCACTGCAAATGATAATTATATTCCTGGAAAAATTACATACTGATTTCAGACAGAAGATCTGAAATAAAGATAGGTCTGCACTATGGCCGTGTGGAAAATATTAACGATGTAAGAGTAACTCAAAATTAAAACAAATTATAGATTGAAGCTTTAGCCTACAAGTCTAGAGATGGAAGGTTTGGATCATTTGAACCTAATTAAAGTGTTACAAAATGACTGTTTACATGGACATCAGTAATTAAATTATTTATAAATAGGGCAATATTATGATTAAGGTGTTTTTATGAGATGATATTAGAATGTTCTTTTCAAGTTTCTGTTTTACATGTTACTGTACATAGATGGATTAACGTCATTAAACCACCATGCTATAAAATTTTTACCTCTAGAGTTTCATGCTATTTTGGTAGCTTTATTTTTATTTCATTTAGTTACGTTGTTTCACTTTCATTCACAAACAATTCATTCATCCTTTCGAGACAAACTCTGTAGTGCTGGATAAGAGTATAGCCTCTTTGTCATTTTAGTGCTCATTTAAGGACTGGGAGAGAGTTGTTTTAATGGAATTTGATACCGCACATTGAATGGGAAGAAAGAGTTCACATTTTCCATTGTGATGAGTCTCCAGGAGTGAATTCACTTGCGTGCACTTGGCGACGAGGGTGTCTGTGGTCCTCTACTGTCCTTATCTTGATCGTCATGTAGTTCACTAGTTATGTTGTCACATCACATCTCCATAAACTAAAGTACCAAGGGTTGTCCCAGTTCAATAACAGAAAAGATTAGTTTAGCCCTCTTGATTCTTCATGTTTTGAGCAATTTATTCACAGCATCATTGATTGACCGCTGATGGTGAGGCCGACCACACAAACATATCCATTCGATACACATAAGATAAAATTGTATATTCCTAAGCCTTTACAGGCTAATAGCAGATGTTACTATACCTGGTTAATCGGACTGTTTTGCAAAATTGGAGAGAGTAATTGGGCACATAATATTGGTGTTATGATTGCCTGATGTTCTGACATTTTGTCCTACCTGTCGGATTATTAACACTGTATTTGAATGGTTCTAAAATTAGGGTTAGGGGTTGGGGTAGGTTAGGGCAACATTAAATGCTCATATCATGCCACATCACCTCAATATTTATGCTGGTAGCACAATATGTTCTATAATTTGTGACCAAAATGTGCAACTTACTTTAGGTAGGAAATCAGATTGCCAGTCAGTCAAACTGCTGGAATCAGTTGTAAACTTTTGGAGACTTTTCATTTGAATGTACAATTCACACAATTACCAAACCATTAACAAAGGATTTTAGCTAAATAAACTGCGAATAGTATTTGAGGTTTAGGGGTAACACTTTAGTTTGGGTCACAATTCACGGTATTCACAAACCATTAAGACTTACTTTTGACAAAAACTTGACCATTGTTGAAGCTAAGAATAATTCATGTAAAGACTCAAATTCAGGTAAAAATTGTGTGATTACCTTTAAAATAGGGCATCACAAAAGAATATGTTTGACAGTTTGATCATAATTTCAGAAAAATGATCAAGTGTTCATAAAGTGAAGTTTAATTATAAACTAATTTCGAGAGGATCACCTGCTTTTGAGTACTTGCAGCTGGTCCCGCATTATTCAATTTATGATTCACCAATGAGATGATTCCTAAGCCACTATAAATATCCTAATTTCTAGCTACTGCTATAACAACTTCAACAACAACTTCAAAAACAACAACAACAACAACAACAACAACAAAATCTTCCACTTCAGCTGCCTCACACAATGCATCTGCTGTGTCTTCAACCCAATTTTCCAGCAAGATTACAGTACTAAACTCTCAAAATGTGGCTAAACTCTCAAGACACCGGCAATCCAAGCCACTGCAATGAAGCCTAACTCTCACCGCTCTCCTAACCGTGCACGCGTGGTAGTGTACATAGCATGCTTTAAGGGGAAGCCTCGCTAAAATAACTAACTAAACAATTTATAATTCTTTTGAAAGACAAGACTCGCATGACTCTAATAATTTAAACCAAAGAACTCACCTCTCAAGCCTTCCGCCTGTCCACAGATCCATAACATTCTAACAGCATGAAGTAATTCGACTGCAAGGATCCAGGCAATCCAATCCACAAAACATTAGTCCACAACATGTTCATAAGTTGATGAACATCCATGGAATGCATTGTTATCATCCAAACTAGCCACTGAAGTGCGTTCATAATAGCGTCTTCACACATAAACACTAGTGATTTGGTCAACAAAATGACCGGCGACCTTTTAAACTTTTGATTGACACGTCATTGAGCCAGTAACTGAAAGGAGAAGTGTCACCATAGGAGCTCCCAAATTTCAGATGGTCTCACCCTTTCTCTTGAAAATTATGAATGGATCCAGTTGCAAAGACTTTGTGAATGAATTGGGCCAGATATCCTTGTGATTTAATCATGTTAAGATTCCAAACCTAATGTATTTTATTATTTTTTTTTCTTATCATGGATTAAAGTACAGCCCATAAACATTCTATTCACATAGTTTCTTTTAAGTGGCAACGTCATTTTTAAAGTTCAGGGTTTGATGTTGGCAGTGGAAATATTATAAATAAATAAATAAATATCTCTGCCACATCTGATAGCCATTTAACTCCTGAAAACATTATTACCCAGCTATTGATAAACATTTAACACATCGAGCACAAAAGTCCATACCAGTGACTCACATGTCCATACACAAGTGTTATATACAAGTTTATAATGGCAAGTTGATTGGATGTGAAAATGGCAAAGAAACAAACTTCCAGCTTGACTGCTATAACATTGAGTTATGTTTCATTCACTGACTCAGAGTTAGATACATTTGCATTTTAAACCATTTCTATATCACCAAGGGGTTTAAACTCCAGTTCACTATCACTTCACCTACTCAGTCTTCCAGAGGTACTTCCAGGACCACAAGACAAGCCACACCCAATATCCTCAGCTCTCCATCCATCTGCTATCCTGCCATCCCTGCACATTGTGACAATGATGCCCTTATTAAGACGCTTGGATATCAGCTAAAACAATTTATTATGTCTGCCATACATGTACCATGTTGTAAAATATTTCATTTCTGATTCTCTCTTGTTTTTCATTCCAGAAATCATGACAGCCGGATCCAGAATCTGACCCTCATCCAACCTATTACACTTCACATCCATACCAGATGCATTCACACTTTACACAAAGGCAAGGCAAGTTTATTTATATATATATATATATATATATATATAAATA
>CAIGQQ010035826.1:13702420-13732128 GCA_903798035.1 Danio albolineatus
TTTACATAAACAGAAATAAAATTAAAGTATAAGAAAATAAAAACAAATAATAAAAATGAGTAAAAACAGATAAAAACATTTAAAAATGCATTAAAAACAGGGTATAAAACAATGAGGAAAAAAAAGACGATCTGTCAGACGCAACACATTGATCATTCAGTAAAGGAACAGCTAAACAGATGTGTTTTCAGTCTTGATTTGAATGTACCTAATATTGTGAGCACATCTGATCATTTCTGAAAGCTAATTCCAGCAACGAGGGGAATAGTTGCGTAAAGCTGATTCACCTTGCTTTGACTGAACTGACTGCAACTGTCTGACTGTCTTTTTGGGAAGGCTAGTGAGGAGGCCATTACAGTAATCCACCCTGCTGGTGATAAAAGCATGAGCAAGTTTCTCTAAGTCTTCACTGGAAACAAAGCATCTAATTCTTGCAATGTTTTTGAGATGATAGTATGCTGATTCACTAACTGCTTTGACATGACTGTTGAAACTCAGATCTGACTGCCCGAGTCACACCAAGATTCGAAATACCTTAAGTTCCATATCACAGCCATCTTCGTTTTGAAGAATCCCCATTCCACCCCCTTCCACCTCCTCCTTTCCTAGATTGGTGGCCCAGTTGCTAGTGGCTAGTCTTTACCAAGCCAGCTGATGTTTCTGTGCGGAGTTTACACGTTCTCCCCATGCTCACGTGGGTTTCCCCGGTTTCCTCCCACCGTCCAAAAACATGCAACTTAAGTTAATTGACTAATCCAAATCGCCACCATAGACATGCTCCCAGTAAGTAGTTATCTCTTAAGAGCAATCACTATATGTTCATTAGCTACTACCGCAGGGGAGTTCTCGAGATCTACCTGAGCTCAAACTCCCCTCTCACCTTGCCAAGGGCTCGAGGATTTTGTGAGCTCAGGGCTCTCTCCCGGGACAGCATGCCAAACAAGCTTTATAATGAATCATCAGTTAAGTGTGAACTCTTGAATTGTTCTCTATTTGATCTCCCCATGACAAATATGTTATAAAAGCCACTTTTTTCTTTTCCATTTTTAGATTTGGTCTCAAATGCAGTTAACTGAATAATGCTAACTGAACCAGGATTTAATATTGTTTTTGGGAAAAATTGAAGATGTTATGCCATGCTGAAAAAGAAATAATGTGTTCATTTGACTATCATTGATCAACCTGCCTCTGACCAACATGACCATACAAGATCTTGACTAATGTGTATTCACTTGTATGCCTTGAGGCTTCAGAGGCTGGAGGAGATGACAGCATCCTGATCTTGAGCTACATTACTCAAACTGTTGTAAGTATGGTGGATGTTTACACAATGTGCTCAATATTGACTAATGTCAGGGAGGTTATTGATCTAATTGATCTCGAAAAACAACAACACCATCAACAAAAAAACTAAAAAGCACACGCAAAGAAAAATCACCAATAAGATCTGTTTAAAGTGTATTCTTTCTTCCTTATTCTTCTTTTATATATTTTGTGACTTTTTATGCATAAACTCCAATAATTAGAGGAAAATAACATCTGCTACTTACCCAGAGAATCCTCAACAAAGCAGGTCACACTATACCCATCACGTGTTAAAAATAAATATATAAACATGACTGGTAGAAAACAAATTATATTTTGTAAGTTAAAATGTATAGACATTTTTAGAAAGAATGAATTTACCTCTTGACAGCCTCTTGAGTTTACTTTGTGTTGACAGTTGACTCCAGAAATCTAGTAATGAGCTGCAGGTGCTTTGTCAGTTGCAGATTTGAAAAACAAAAAGGCGGGAAATTAAGAACCCTATAAACTCGCATGAATCAAATCAAATCATTTTTATTGTCACATCATCAGCAGCACGTGTGCTATGATGAGTGAAAAGCTTATGTGCTGGCTCCAGACAGTGCAAAATACAGACAGTGTAAATACAATGACAGTGCAAAAATACACACAGTGCAAAATACACACAGTGCAAAATACAACATACAACAACAAACTCCCAAAAGGAAACAAAACAATGTACAATTGCAATGTTGACAGCAGTACGTATAAGACGATGAATATGTAAATAGGTGTACATGTAGTTGTAGGCAGTATTGTTTTAAGTATGGATTGATTAAAGTGCAGTGCATGCTACATGTTGATGGTGTGCATTGAGTGGTATAAAAAAAGTTTGTGTAAGGTGGGTCAAGTGTTCATCAGCCTGATAGTCTGTGGGAAGAAGCTTTCCTTCAGTCAGCTGGTGCGTGACCGGATGCTGCGGAACCATCTGCCTGAGGGTAGCAGAGGACAAAGTCTATGGCTTAGGTGGCTGTAGTCGCTGATGATTCTCTTGGCTTTCCTCATGCACCGCCTGGTGTAGATGTCCTGGAGGGAGGGAAGCTCACCTCCTACTATGCGGCCAGCAGTTCGCACAATCCTTTGTAGACCTTTGCGATTGCTGCTGGTGCTGTTTCCGTACCAGGTGGTGATGCAGCCAGTCAGGATGCTCTCCACAGTACAGGTGTAGAATGAGCGGAGAATGTGGGGGCTCATTCCAAACCTCCTGAGACGCCTGAGGAAGAAGAGGAGTTATTGTGCCTTCCTCAGCAATGTGTCTTTGTGAGCAGTCCATGTCAGATCCTCAGCGATGTGGAGAAACTTGAAAGTGTTGACCCTCTCAACTGGTGTGCCGTTGATGGTGATGGGAGTGTGTTCTTTCTGCTCTCTCCTGAAATCCACCACCAGCTCTTTGGTTTTGCTGATGTTGAGTGAGAGGTGGTTTTCCTGACACCATAGTGCCAGAGAGTTCACCTCCTCTCTGTAGGCCGTCTCATCATTATCTGTGATTAGGCCCACCACCGCTGTGTCATCAGCAAATTTAACGATGACATTGGAGCCGTGTTTGGATGTACAGTCATGTGTGTACAGGGAGTACAGAAGTGGGCTGAGAACACAGCCCTGTGGAGCACCAGTGTTGAGGATCAGTGTGGATGAGGTGATGTTGTTCATTCTGACCACCTGACTTCTGCTTGACAGGAAGTCCAGGATCCAGTTGCACAGAGAGCTGTGTAGACCCAGAGCCTGGAGCTTCTCCACCAGCTTGGCAGGCACTATGATGTTGAATGCTGAGCTGTAGTCCACAAACAGCATTCTCACATATGTGTTTTTGTTTTCCAGGTGAGACAGAGCAGTGTGTAGGGTGAAAGCAATTGCATCATCAGTGGAGTGGTTGTTTCTGTATGCAAATTGCAGAGGGTCAGTGTGAGCGGGCAGTACAGAGCAGATGTGGTTTATAATCAGCTTCTCAAAGCACTTGCTGAAGATGGGTGTCAGTGCAACCGGACGCCAGTCATTCAAGCAGGTGGTTTTAGCTGATTTTGCTATTGGCACAATAGAAACGGTCTTTAAGCGCGTGGGAACCACAGACCGAGAGAGCGAGAGATTAAAGATGTCCGTGAAAACACGTCCAGGAATGCTGTCTGGGCCTGTTGCTTTGCGGATGTTCACACGACGGAAAGATCTCGTTACATCCACTACAGAGACAGAGAGTAAAGATCAAGATAAAGATCAAGAAGATACATTTCCAAATAGAAGTATTTATATATGCAAAGAATCATATTTTGAGTGTACAGCACTCAATTATATAAGAGATATAATCATTTCTTTATAAGACCATACTCGTATCACATTTAGTTACAACAAATGCCACAAATGTATTCAATTCTTGAACATGATGGATGAAAATCAAAGATACATTTTTAATGAAACATTTAAATTGTATTTTTTTATTTTTTTTATTTTGATTAATCAACAAATTCATCAAATTATACAATATAACTATTACACATGGAATTAAAGGTTTTTCTCAATCTGCTCACAAGTGGACACTAAAACATTTCAGACCATGTTATATTTTAAGTGCCCCATTACAGATTTAGAAAAATTACTTTTTATGTAGTGTGTAACATGACTCTTAGTAGATGAAAGCACCCAGCTGAATTTTAAATCTAAATGTGCGCCTTGTTTTTGACACTCAAAAAGAAGTAATCCACTCAGAAACATTGATATGAATCATCATCGATGTGGATCTTTAACTATTTACGCTTATACATCAGAGCGAAGCATTGCCCGCACATTGTTGCACATGTAGACCCAGGAATACAATACAAAAAAGAAATATTCATTGATCAATTGGGTTTTCAGTTGTTTTTTGAATAAGAGTGAAATAGCTGAGAAATAATTTCACCAGTGAGGAACATTGAATGAAAAGGTCCTGGAAAGTGACGAGAGCTTCTCCGTGATGTTACCATGAGGTGGCTCTCACTTACCAACCAGAGGCTCCTGGAGAGGATGTGAACTGTCAGAAGCAGGTGGAGGTAAGAGGCTGAAAAATGCTGTCTTAGTGGCTGTTCAGTAAGCAAGCATCAAAGGATTGAAGTAGACATTAGCGTCAGCTGGTAACCAGTGCAGGGAGATAAAGAGAGGTGTGAGATGGGTTCTCTTGGGTTCTTTGAAGACCAAACAAGTTGCAGCATTTTTGATAATTTAAAAATGCTATAATGCTTTTATACAATGAGTAACCAGCCATTGTTGTTAAAGGAAGGATCGGTAGCAAAGACTAGATGTATATGGGACTTTGTCGCAACCCAGTTTTATTTTCAATCTGTAAGTGTGATTAAAATGGTTGCCTTCTTGTTGACAATTTGTCTCTGTTTAACTGGCTAAAATGGCTTTCACACAGAACATGGGAAGCTGTGCTATATGAAACTCATTGATTTCAATAGGTTGAACAAGTCACCATGGTCAAAATTTAATATAGGTTTTTGTTGATGGGTAGATAAATACTGATTTTTGGCATTACTTGCAGTTAAGATGAAGAATAGAGCAAAATGGTGCATAAACAATAGCGCTTTATCAATGCATTCCTGCATTGGGTTCACACTTATACCAAAAAGCATTGAATTACCAAGAGGCGACACTCTGTTGCTATTTGGGAAACAGTCACTTGTGTCACGCAGGGCCCAGTTTGGAATGAAAAATCCAGAACAACAGCATAGATTGCTAATGTTAGACAGAATGAATTAAAATATTACAGAGTATAGAGAATATTATAACTTCAACTCATAGAGTTAAATATGAGTTAAAGTAATATCTATTCATACTCTCCCATTGAAAAGCACAATTTTAAACAATATCTCAATAAAAAGAATAACAATTTCCAAAATGTTGAGAAGACTTTTTTATATAATATCTGTTTAACTTATAACATGAAAGTAATGTTAACAAAATAACTTAGGTTAAATTATTATTATTATTATTATTATTATTATTATTATTATTAGTTTTACTTAATATAGGGTAATGCAAAAATAAGTAAACCCCACAACAAAAATTTATTTATCTAGTAATTTGTATGGCCTCCGTGATTTTAAATGACAGCACCAAGACTTCTAGGCATGGAATGAACAAGTTGGCTACATTTTGCAACATATAACTTATCCATTCTTCAAAAATGACCCATCTTTTAGAGTTGCTCAAAGAGATGCTCAACATGGACCCTTTTCACAAGCCTGTTATGATACGGTTAACGGTCATCATAATCTTAAATCCTTGAATGTTTTTAATATTCAGATTTTTTTTTTTAAACGTATGAACATTTAAATGTATTTATGTATGTAGTATATCATCTTTGCTTCAAATTACAAAAAAAAAAGAATTACCGCTTGTGTGAGGCATTTCTAATGCAGAATCTATGGGACAGGACAGTAAATTAGACATTATTCTCCCCCCTGACTTCCGTCATCAGTCTTACACAATTTTTTTCCTTTATCTAAATGTCTTTATAACACCATTTTTTTATTATTATTATTTGAGCAAATAAAAAAAAAGTAATTTTTATTTGTAAACAAATTATTTGTTGTATTCTCCCATTCACTGCGCTCTAAGTTTTCCCAACTATGACGACTTCCGTTACTGAGAAACCCAGAAATGTGAAAAGGGTCTATGTCTTTTCAGAACTCCCAATATGTGTTCAATTGGATTCAGATCAAGAGACATATTATATATTTACATAAAAGCTTTATTAGTCTTTCTGTAACATAACATATAGCTAATACTGCAACAATAAGTGTACTGTCAGTCTATCAACATCCCATTTTGAAAGTCATGTTAATTTAATTGAAGATGTCAGTATGCATTTGTTTTATGCCACTGCATAAACTATTAAATTAAAGTAATTTCACCTAAAAGTGACAAGTAAATAAGTATGGTTAAAATATAAACGCTAAATAAATAAATATAAAGTCTGTAAAAAAAAACTATTAAAAGGGCTGATAATCACCAGTTTTGTGATAGTAAGTGTTGTATTGTCGTCTTTTAGGTTGTATCTCAGCTTTAATGCATTTTTTTAATAAAAAAAAAAACAAAAAACAAAGAAGCTGCTTGTTTTTGACCTTGCATGCATATCAGCCTGTTGTTAGGGAATCCCAAACCAAAATATGACCTTTTATAATCCATAATGGGTTCACTTTACCTCAGTAAACTTTTCAGGACTTCCACAGCTAAACGAAACACAATTGATTGGAATGTTTTCATAGTGTGAACAATGTGGATTGAATACATTGAAAAAGGCACACTTTTTTCAAATCATAAATTATATTCCCATTTATTGTAAACAAACATCAAAAAGCCATTTAATGTAAGAAATGAATAAAGAAAAGCAGTCAAGGCCACGGTGTCCCCTTCAGGTCACTCTAGTACTGAAAGGTCATATTTCTTATATTGTCAACATACTGTAGAAGAAATGCCAACATCCTGTCAGCCAGATCTTGTTCAGAGCTTTATGGTATTAGCATGTTCTCTTATTCAATAAAGCCACCTTCATTTTTTTGTATAGCATGTCTTTTTTTATCTGCTTCTCAGTCACTCAGAAGTTTCAGACTTGAAAGAGAATGTGACACTGTTTCAATTTCACATTTGATCTCTGAGCTCAAGTATAAGCTTATCTTATCTTCATACCAAACACTCGAATCCATTACCTCACCATGCTATGTAAGCTAAAAATGATCAGAGACCTGATCTTGAGGAGGCTGTTAAGGCAAGATTTTCTTCTTTTATGCATTCAGCTTGAAAATCATGCAAAAATGTTATATCCAAAGACATAGCTGTTATGCTAAAAAAATATGTGTACATTGGATTGCTACCTGTTATTAAACTTTTAGAAATTAACATTAATATTTTTTTTTTATTATTTCAGAATCATTTTGAGTCATAATAATTTTTTGTTAGGGCTCTATTTTAACGATCTTGGCAATAAATCTAAAGCAGGGTTGTCCAAACTTGGTCTTGGAGGGCCGGTGTCCTGCAAAGTTTAGTTCCAACCCCAATCAGACACACCTGGGCTAGCTAATCAAGCTCTTACTAGGCTTTCTAGAAATATCTTTGCAAGTTGGAGCAAAAATCTGCAGGACACCGGCCCTCCAGGAGCGAGTTTAGACATGCCTGGTCTAAAGTGCATAGCGCAAAAGCATTAAGGGCGTGTCCGAATCCACTTTTAGTATTTTAAGGATGAAGAAATACGGTTTGCACCACAGCGCATGGCCTAACAGGGTTGTGCTTATTCTCTTAATGAGTTATGGGTGTGTTTTGAGCATAATGTGCATTAAACCAATTGGAGTCTCATTTCCCATTTTCCTTAAGAGTCAGTTGCGTCGTGCCATGGCACATTTGCTATTCGCATGACGGACTTTGTAAGTGGAAAAACAAAATACTTCACCAGCGAGAAAATTTTAACAGACCATCCATTCGGCCTCTTTACTTTCTCTTTACTTTACTTTTACTCTTTACTTTACTCCTTTACTTTTGTGGACAAGGAAACGATGTTGTATGCACGCTATTAAGTGTTTGAGCCTGCATAGGCTCATAACTAACGTGCTCTGCGCTGGACTTCAGACCAGCTTTTACTTGGTCAATGGTAGGGGTGTCAAAATTAATTGTTTCTTCGGTGTACTGTGATGCAGATGCAGACAATTCAATATCGGTTCAGTAATAGATCATAACCGGTACTCATGTCATTTATCTCCTATGCGCTATGTCACGGTAGAATACTATGTCAAAGGAGGTAAGGGCGAGTAAATAAAATGCTCCTACTACTTAAAAAGCTGATAACTGTCTTAGTTGTAAAAATGCTGTATAACTCTATCTCTGCCTCTCGCTCTCTCTCTCTCTCTCTCTCACTTTCGACATCTGACCCGCTGGCGTGGTGATGAGGTAACTTTTTCTCTCCTCTCGGCTGTTAAAGCGATACTTGTGGATCCAGACACAAGTGTGCCTGTTATGCAAGTTTTCTACACGGATTAGCAGTGATAACCACGTATTATGCGCATATAGACTGCAACCGCAGCTGTTCTTTCCATGTCACTTATCGATGAACAGCGATTTCGTTTTTAAAGCCAATCGCAGACCTTTCTGTTGAGCGGGTTAAGACAATGACCAATGATAGGAGTGTAAGAATTCGCTTGACAATGTTCAAAAAGCACGTGGGATAATATTTACATTAGTTTATTTGCTATAAACGCTCATGTTGTCTTCTGTGCATGTATTGGAGTTTTGTCTAAAACATTCAAAAAGAGTGTTTTCTTTGAGCAGGAAAAATTAAAGGCCCAGTTCATATATCTGGCTGCTGTTATCAAATGACAAAGTTGTATTACAAAAAATATATAAATATTAATATATTTGTAGATTTGAATACATTTATTCCTGTGTTGTGAAGAAAAAATCTAATTATGTATGGAAAGCATTGTCAATGCATCGTGATGCACCAAGATATCAAATTGAACTGAATCAATGGCATGATAATCTTAACCGAACCAAACCATGAGACCAGTGTAGATTCACACCCCTAGACAATGGCATGGTCTATTTCAGTTTCTCAAAATAGCAATGCACCAACAATGCACCTTAACACACATCCTTTATAGACCGACACACCCATGAGTCCACAGAGTGGTGCAAATGAATTTGCTATTTAAACAATGGGGTGCAAAACGTGAAAAGGGTTGTGCTGGTCTGTAAATAGCAACAAATCAATCAAAACACGTCTTGCGCCTTAATGCGCCTTGTGTTTAAAAGGGCCCTTAATGGTTTTTTAGCAATTAATGTAAATGTAATAATAATTATATTATGCATTTATTCATTTTCTTTTTGGCTTAGTCTCTTTATTAATCTGAGGTCGCCACAGCGGAATGAACTGCTAACTTATCCAGCATATGTTTTACGCAGTGGATGCCCTTCCAACTGCACCCTATTTCTGGGAAACATCCACACACACACATTCACACTCATACACAACGGACAATTTTAGCCTACCCAATTCACCCATACCGCATGTCTTTGGACTTGTGGGGGAAACCGGAGCACCTGGAGCAAACCCACGCCAACCACGGAGAGAACATGCAAATTCCACACAGAAATGCCAAATGACTCAGCCGGGCTCGAACCAGCAAGGTTCTTGCTGTGAGGTGAACGTGCTACCCACTACGCCACAGTGGCGACCTTATATTATGCAATATTTGGATAATAATTAACATTGAAGTTTCTGTTTAGTTTTCCCTATCTATTTCATTTTTAAAATAATACAAGCCAAAAGGCGTATTTGAATCAAAAGGTAATGACATTCAAATACAGTGTATATTCCTGAGTTAACACATAAAGGAATAAAAATGTGTTATTGAGGTCTCGTGTACTTGACGACCCAGCTTACATTCTGAATAGCACTAGCTGAGTTCATCGGAAAGCAGCAATTTGTTTAGAAGTAATGTTACCCACGAAATAATACGCATATCTGGGGAAGAGTCAGTCATGTCATTTTTGAACATTTGTGAGGTAAACACTTTCATTTTTGTTTGAATTCGCTCATATGACACCTGTGTCTTTCAAAGGAGCTCTGCTGGGCCGTGGATGTCTGGGACTGTTTTAATGAGTCTTTGTTGCACTCTATAGTGTAAAACAATGTATAGTGTCACATTATGAAAGGGAAAGCATTGTTTAGAAGTATCCAGAAACAACGCAAATATCTGAGAAATTGTCGATTGCTTAATTTGGATTGTTTGTGTGGCATTTTATTTTTCATTTAGTTTTGTTGATATCACATCTGTGTCTCCCAGTCGATCTGCTGCTGGACTGCAGATCTGATGTGTCTGTATATTTGAATGTGGCTGTGCTACAGGGTTTGAGCTCTGAACTGTGCAGAGTTTTATTGTATGCATGGTAAGTCAGAATTCTGATATAGTTGTAGTTAAATTTAATTAAATCTGATTTAGTTCAATGTAATACAAACATCACTGTTAATGGCAGATCCACTGAAGAGAACATCCACCAGCCCAAACCAACAAAGCAAGACGTAACAATGGCAAGGCACACAATTTCTTCAGTAGGGGAGAACAAACATCTGGTCTTCTTTTAAGTTTTTTAGTTTTTGTGAGAATAAGGTAAAATAACTGCATAATATAAGAAAATGAAAGTGTTTTCTGATTTGCATGCATCTCAACCTGTTGTCAGGGACACCCAAACCAAACTATGACCTTTTATAATACAAAATAGGTGCACTTTCCACTTTTGAGGACTTCCACGACTAGACAGAAACATCATTAATTGGATTGTTTTTTTTTTATAGCATAAACATTCAGGTGGTTGGATGCATTCAAAAAGGCAAACGTTTATAAAATTGTGAATTATATTTCCACTTGTTGGCTGGTCTTCTCTGGTCAAGTGTATATGGGTAGAATTGCAGTACAAGATGCCAGTGGGCTTGTGAATAATGAGCATTCATCGTGGTGAAGATACAAGTCCAAGTGGGTCACTGAGCACATGTCCAGACAAGTCAATGGAATCAGTGCAGAGCTTTGTCTGTCTTTGTGGACTTTGCAGTGCAGATATCATTCATTCATTTTTTTTTAGCTTAGTCCCTCCATTAATCCGGGGTTGCCACAGTGGAATGAACCGCCAAGTTATCCAGCATTTGTTTTACGCAGCGGATGGCCTTCCGGCCGCAACCAATCTCTGGGAAACATCCATACGCTGTCATTCACACACATACTCTACGGACAATTTAACTTACCCAATGCCAACTGACCCAGTCGAGGCTCGAACCAGCGAACTTCTTGCTGTGAGGCGACAGCACTACCTACGCAGTGCACATAATTGAAGATAAATTCATAATGCTAATACTGTAAATGGGAGAAACTTCAGTGCACAGCTTGGTGGAATAAGACCTGCCATTTTAAATAAAAGAGCCGATCAGCAGTTGGTTAAGTTTTTGCATCAGAATGTTTACCTTAAGCCTAGCTCACACTGTGTCATTTTGGTAACATTTGGTCGTCTGAGACTAATTCTAAATTAATCATGTAATCCTACTCTAACTGTGTGAATCCTAAATGATATCTGCTATCCTTCATAAAGTCTTAAGTCATTGGTTTGACATGTTCACCAATAGCAAATTAGTGGCCATTGCCATGAAATATTCCCTCAGATGAAATTCTGGAAGTTTTCAGACACTTCCCTGCAGTGTGACTTCTCTTACGGTGACCATCAAACCAGGACCCAACAGGAGCTCCAAACCTGATGGCACAATTAGTAACTTCAAAGCAGTGTGGAGAAATGACTTAATATTTATTTATTTTTAGTTCTCTCTCTGGATTATCAAGGCATGTTATGAAGAAGTCTATTGCTACAGACTGTTAATATTTGCAGTGTGGTACAGATGGATGATGTCAAACTGGAGTCTTCATGTGGAGTCCATTTTGGATGGGTCTTGATTGACATACATCTGACATCTACTGTATGACAAAAATGTAAATCTTACATTGTAATATAATGATCATGTTCAGTACAGTCTGATAAGTTACAAGAGTTATTAAAAATTCCACAGTGTAAACCCAACTTTAGAAACAAGAGATGTGTGCTCATAACTTCACTTGCCCATTACTTGGACCAACCTAAAATATCCACATTTTAATGACATTTGATTTTAAGGAACAACATTTTATCAGGCAGTTTGTGTCAGATTTTATTGCTGACTTGAAATATGTTCTTTAATTGTTGTCAAGTAGGTTTAAGATTTCACTTTTTCCCCAATTACAGAAACTTTTTTATGCCTGCAACTGCTACGCAGAAGGACTGTAAATATGGCATCCTAGTGATTTGAATTCCCTTTAAAGAGATTTGGCAGTTAAATAATGCAACTGATGCTGTTAAGCACAATTTAACTCCTTAACTCTCACCCCACATATACTGAAAATTATAATTGATATATGCATTATATATATACAGTTTAAGTCAGAATTATTAGCCACCCTGAATTTTTATCAACACATTTCTAAACATAATGGTTTTAATAATTAATTTCTAATAACTTTATTTTGTCTTTGCCATGATGACAGTAAATAATAATTTACTAGATATTTTTCAAGACACTTCTATACAGCTTAGATGGACATTTAAAGGCTTAACTAGGTTAATTCGGTTAACTATGCAGGTTAGGGTCATTAGGTAAGTTATCGTATAACGATGGTTTGTTCTGTAGACTATCTAAAAAGAAAATAACTTAAAGGGGCTAATAATTTTGAACTTAAAATGGTCCTTAAAAAATTAAAAACTGCTTTTAATTCAGACGAAATAATTAGACATACTCTGAAAATTCCCTTGCCCTGTTAAACATCATTTGGGAAACATTTAAAAAAGAAAGAAAAATTCTAAAGGGGGCTAATAATTCTGACTTCAACTGTATATATGTATATATAGTTTTATTACGTTTTTTTTAAATGTACTGAAATACTCCCTACATCAGTATATGAAATTAATTTGGACAGTGCTGCAAAAAGCATAACAGGAAGTTGAAAGGTCCTTCCCGTGTTCACGTGGGTTCCCTCTGCGCTCTTTGGTTTCCCCTACAGTACAAAGACATGCAAATGTCACCAGGTGAATTGGATAAGCTAAATTGCCCGTATAGTGTAAAACATATGCCAGAGTAACTGGTGGTTCATTGCACTGTGGTGACCCAGGGACTAAGCCAAAGACAGTGTGTGAGTGAGTGAGTGAGTGAGTGAGTGAAATGTGGGCAGTCATGAAATAATCCATTCATATCATGTCCAGGGCGCCACGTGGCGTAGTGAGTTGCACGTTCGCCTCACAGCAAGAAGGTCGCTGGTTCGATCCCCGGCTAGGCCAGTTGGCATTTCTGTGTGGAGTTTGCATGTTCTCCCCGTGGTTGCGTGGGTTTCCTCCGGGTGCTCCGGTTTCCCCCACAGTCCAAAGACATGCGGTATAGGTGAATTGGGTAAGCTAAATTGTCCATAGTGTATGTGTGTGAATGAGAATGTATGAATGTGTTTCCCAGAGATGGGTTGTGGCTGGAAGGGCATCCGCTGCGTGAAACAAATGCTGGATAAGTTGGCGGTTCAATCCGCTGTGGCGACCCAGGATTAATAAAGGGACTAAGCCGAAAAGAAAATGAATTAATGGATATCATGTCTATTCAAATTAACTCAACAGGCACCAAACATGTTACTGAAAGTGAGAAGAAGGGCAGCTAACATGCATGCAATGCTTTTAATTTGCACAGTGACGCCAGTAGCTCTATAGAATGCATTGTGTCTGATATTGCATGTCTAAGATATGCAGTCTCATCTTGCATATCCAGGTCTGTTTCCAAATACTATTGAAAGTGAGCTGCTCAATCATTAACTGAACTGAGTTGTTTAAAGCACTGATTCATTTGAAAATGAAACACCGGTATTATGTTTTGTTTTGACGGTAATTGAGGCCAGTTGACAGTTTTGCACTTGATTCATTTGAACGGCTTTTGTGGACAGATAAAGTGGCAAAATAAGACCTCAATGTGTCTTTAAGACAGATATAAAGACAGACAGATATAAATTCTGACTTTTATGATTTTGTAAAAAAGTGCAAATATCTGTTGACAGAAAAAAAAAGTTTGTGCGTGAATTAAACAGGTGTAAAACAATTACAGATGCAAATGAGTAACATCTTGTCATTCTCCATATCATGTTTTCAGATATAATAAATTTATCAGGACATACAGCAGTGCTTGCCTCTTGCTTCCAATGGACCCCATCTAAGTATTCAAGTTCAGAAAAAACTCTTGCATCAATCCAATTGAACACTATTACATAATTTTTTTCGTTATATTATAAAGTAATTTAGAAAGACAAATTATTTATTGATCACAAGATCTCCTCCACCAGAAAAGTCATTTCGGTGAGTTGACGGCAAGCCATGGAATCAGTGGAGGACTTGATTAGGACTGTTCTCAACTGTGCAATGTCGAAAATGTACCTGTTCAGCTCCTGAAGTGATTCATTTACATCAGCTAAAAGAGGGTATAGCCTGTAGTCAGACTCAATTCATCAACAGCCCGTGAAAGAGCAACAGGAAAACGGTCAGGCCTTTTGAAAAATGAGCCTGTCCTTAGTGCGATCTTCAGTCACTGTGTAATAATAGATTCACAATACAAGCATCATACATACAACGTTTCCAAATTGTTGCTATTAACCTTGTAAATAGACCTACCAATCTTTTGCATGGCACAATTATAACCTGCCTAGTGGTTATCCATGCGATGAGGACAAATCTAATTACCAAATGTCAAATACAGTCAACACACATAAACACAGTGAAAATTCAATATAATAAAATTAAATGATGACCTTTAAGGCATTTTTTTTTTAAAGAATATAATTAATTACGCAGTGTGGCAAATGCTCCATTTGGATTGATATTGGGCAGTACTGTGGCTCAGTGGTTAGCACTGTTGCCTCACAGCAGAAAAAGTCACTGGTTCAAGTCTGGGTTGGACCAGTTGGCATTTCTGTGTGGAGTTTGCATGTTCTCCCCGTGTTGGTGTGGGTTTCCTCCAGGTGCTCCGGTTTCCCCCACAGTCCAAAGACATGCACTATAGATGAATTGAATAAACTAAATTGGCCATAGTGTGTAAATGTGAGAGTGTATGGGTGTTTCCCAGTACTAGGTTGCGACTGGAGTACGCATACGCTGAATAAAACATATGCTTGAATAGTTGGTTCATTCTGTTGTGGTGACCACTGATAAATCAGAGACTAAGCTGAAGGAAAATGAATGAATAAATAGATTGATATTTAGAAATCTTTAGAAAATGCTTACATCAACTCCAAAACAGCTCCAGAAAATAAAGAATTTAATACATATTTTAAGCAACATAATAGTGAGTAAATGAAGAGAGATGTTTTTTATTTATAATTTTAAGATGAACTATTTTGTATGAATCAATATTGACTCAATTTGTTCCAAATGTGGATTCACGTAGAAATGAATCAATGCTCTGTGTTTATTCAAGATGCAGTCCCGCTGTTGCTTTGTTTGCATAACTGACAAAGGAAAAACAAAAGACAATAGTGTGTAATAATGTTACACTATTTTAACTAATTTACTACACAGTTCTTGTTTAATATTGAGCTGATTACTACTGTTCTTCAACATATTTTAACTTTTATCATATGCAGTCTTTGGTAAAGTTACTTTTAAACATAAGATATTACAATCTTAAGCATAAAACGCATTACTTTCCTTAAAAAGCAACTTATCACATTTAGTTACTTTAAAACTTTACTTAAGATTACAATGTGTTACTTTTAAAAGTTACTTTACCTAACACTTATGTGTTGTGTTTTAAGCGTATGTTTCACGCAGCGTTCCAGCTGCAACCCATGCCTGGGAAACATCCATACACACTCATTCACACATACGTACATTACAGACAATTTAACTAACCCAATTCACCTGTCTTGTGGGCGAAACCGGAGCACCCGGAGGGAACCCATGCGAACATGGAAGAACATGCAAACTCCACACAGAAACACCAACTGACCCAGCTGAGGCTTGAACCAGCGACCTTCTTGCTGTGAGGCAATCGTGCTACTCACTGTGCCACCATGACGCCCAACAATAATTATATGATATAAATATATGACAAAAATAATAACTTGATGTCTAGTTGATCATTTGGAGAAGAGATGAATCATCTAAAATGAACTGCATCTCAATCATTACAAAAACTGCAGAAGAGCTATTGGAACCTGCATGCACCAAGGATTCTTACAGAAATGAATCAAGTTTGGTGAAGGAAAAATCATGATTTGGGGTTACATTTAGTTTGGGGGCAGTGGATGGTAACATCAACAGCCTAAAGTATCAAGACATTTTGGCTGCCCATTACATTACAAACCAAAGGAGAGGACAGATTCTTCAGCAGGATAGCGCCCCTTTTCATACTTCAGTCTCCACATCAAAGTTACTGAAAGCAAAGAAGGTCAAGGTGCTCCAGGATTGGCCAAGCCAGTAACCAAACATGAACATTATCGAGCATGTCTGGGGTAAGATGAAAGAGGAGGCATTAAGATGAATCCAAATAATCTTGATGAACTCTGTGAGTCCAGCAAGAACACTTTTTTTGCCATTCCAGATGACTTTATTAATAAGTTATTTGAGTCATCGCAGAGATGTATGGATGCAGTCGTCCAAGCTCATGGGAGTCATACTTAATATCAATTATTTTTCCACTGCTCCATGACTTTATATTTTATACTGTACATATTTCTGTTAACTTTTGTGTAAGCAAAGTCAGACCTTACTGTCAAGGCATGATCATATTTTTTTAAATAAAATAAGCATAATCTAGAGGCCTTTGCCTTTCAAATAAGCCACTTTTGATAACAAATGATCAACTAGAAGTCAAGTTATTATTTGTTGTTCCTAAAATGTGAAAAGGCGAGAAAACTTTTTTTCAGGTAGTGTACAGTATTGTATTTTAGTCACATGACTGTATTCTATAGGTTCTATATCACACTATCAACTGTATAAGATGTAAAATGAGCTCTTACACAGGTATACAGTAGATAGGGCAGGTGTGTTAAATAGATAAAAAGAAAAACAGCGTCACTTTTTTCACATTAGTTAGTCTAATTAATCCATTGACACCCCTTATACATATTTACATAACAACCCACAGCTAATCCAACGGTGAAGAAATCCTATAAGAAATTGTTTTTCTTGCACTTTCTGCTGAAACTATGGTTAAATGCATACATCGCTGCCCCAAAGGAGCTGTATCTTGTTTAGACTCTCTTCCAGACAAGAGGAGGTGAAAGACTGAGTGCTGAGGTGTCTCCAGCAAACTCGCTTCCACAGTTGCTCTTTCTGCCCGCTGTCAAGAAGAGACTGGCAGTGGAAATACACAATCCCTCAGGAACTAGTTACAGAACAAACAATATGAGCTCCGCTACCTTAAAATGGCATAAACAGCCGTCTCCTTGAGTCTACCGTGTACAATTGCAACTCTTCCTGTAAGCACATTGAGTCAATAAAAAGGGCATAAAACAAGTTTTAGTGAGAGTCAACAGTTTTCTTGCAAAACTCCGTATAGCCATGGGTAGATACATGTACAGTATATGAATTAACGATGAACACTATATTAGACTCAATGTTTATTAATCTTATTTTTCAAGTAAGGCAAGTCAGTGCAACTTAAACTTTTGTCCAGTTTTTAAATAGAATAATATAATATACATAGGCGCCACGGTGGCGTAGTGAGTAGCACGTTCGCCTCACAGCAAGAAGGTCGCTGGTTCGATCCCCGGCTGGGCCAGCTGGCATTTCTGTGTGGAGTTTGCATGTTCTCCCCGTGGTTGCGTGGGTTTCCTCCGGGTGCTCCGGTTTCCCCAACAGTCCAAAGACATGCGGTACAGGTGAATTGGGTAAGCAAAATTGTCCATAGTGTATGTGTGTGAATGAGACTGTGTGGATGTGTTTCCCAGAGATGGGTTGTGGCTGGAAGGGCATCCGCTGCATAAAACAAATGCTGGCTAAGTTGGCGGTTTATTCCGCTGTGGCGACCCCGGATTAATAAAGGGACTAAGCCGAAAAGAAAATAAATGAATGAATAATATACATAATATATATTTTAAATAAATCAGACAGTGATGTAAACAAATGAGCATGTCTGCATTCAAGCATTTCATACATTGTACTTAAACAGAGCAGCCTTTTAAAAATCACAAAACTCCTGATTTTCATTACCTAATACAGTTTTCATTTACAATAATAAATCCTAAAATAAACGTCTGCATTAGTAACTTTCTTTACTCTTCATCACTTGTGTAGCACTTAACAGAATCCCAGTTTTTTACTTCAGCATCAGAATCATTTAAATCAGATTGTAAATTCAGTGAATCGGTTACTGGAGACTCACTCTGAATTGATCAACTGAATCAGTGAGTCATTAAATGTAATGGGTCATGTGAATAAGTAATTTCGAGTGATTTGTGAACTGTTTTAAAAGTTAACCTACAAGTTTCAGCATGTTCAGCAATCACTGAGAAGTGTAAAGTCATTTCTCCAGTTCAAAGCCATATTTACTTATACATTTAAGAAATGTAATAAAAAGTACCCTACTTTGCTTCGTAATGTATGAAAAGTTAATTAAGCTGCATTTAAAAAGGATAATCAAAAGATGTACTTAAGTTCTGTAATTAAGCAAAAATACTTAAGCAAAAAAGTTAAAGCAAAGTACTTAAGCAAAAATACTGAAAAATGCTCAAGGAAAAGTGTCATTACTTGATAAAAATGTAGTGCAAGTAGAGTAAAAGTATCTGTTGTAAATATTACTCAAAGTCTAAGTAAAAAGTAGCCCTTTCAAAAGTACTCAAGAGTAGTGAGTATTACGCTGGAAAAAGCAGATGCGTTTACATGTAATTTGTGGATGTGTGTAAACATAACATTCTGTAGTGCATTTAGTTATTGCCCAGCAGGCACATGATGTCATAAGATGTTAATATTAGGTTAGATTTAGGTTGTGATGTCAGGTGACCAAAAAATGTCTAGCCAGCATCTAAGGACAACGTTATTTTGTCAAATAATGTACAATGTCAAGTGACATTTGCTATTTGGTTGATTGGTTGATGTTAGAAAGTGACCAAAATCCAATGTCAAGCCAACATCTTAAACCAGCGTTATATTGACGTCAAATGCTGACATTTATTCGTCAGGTATGACAACCAAAGTTTAAAGCCTGATAGGCATCATGGCAGTAATGTCCATACAACATCGAGCTGTAACAGCATTAGAAGTTGATACCAGGTTGATTTTAGGTTGGACGTTAGACAATGACATTGACCTGACGTTGAGTTCTGACGTCAACTCGATTTTCATTTCCAAACAAAATGCAACATCCCCATGACATTGGGATACAATGTTAATCTGACGTCATGTTGACATTTTGTGCCTGCTGGGTGCCATTTCGGTCATCATACAGTAAACATCAATCTTCTCATCAGTGACATGCATCTAAACATTCTCTGGGTCAATGTGTCTAAAGATTTTGGACATCTTTTTGGACACTTTTAATGCTTCCAAAACAGTTTTCTGCAGTTATAAATCACCCATGACTTGGGGTAGTTCACTATAATGTGATTTATTTTCTATGTGTGATTTGATTGCGCAAGAATCACTAGACTGATTTTTCTAACCCCATAGAGAAGCACAAATAATGTAGTGACTGCAGGGTGCAGGAAAGTAGTGGAGTAAAAGTACCAACATTGCACTAAAACGTAAAAATGTACTAGTAAATTACAACTTCTAAAAAAAAACTACTCAATTACAGTTATTTGAGTATTTGTAATTAGTCACTTTAAATCACTGACCACTAGCCACAACTAACCAAAGATGTACTGATATAGAGCCATATCTAATGGAACAAATACAGTATATTGTGTGGTAACTGTTTTAGACAAGTTATAAGGTACTCGAGACTGCATTGTGCATTATGACAATATACTCTCTGAAAAACAGGTACAAAAGTTGTACAGTATGTTTTCAAAAGATACACCATTTCTATGCTTTCTAATATGTACAGTGCCAATGAGACCCAATATCTGACACTGGATCACAAGACTTCTCAGTCTTATTTAAATTTGTGGGAATGTCCAAAAATACATTGCATGAATCAAAATTATACAAGTTTATTGTATGCCAAAATGCATTAGTATTATAAATAAAAGTCATTAATAAGAAGACAATCCAGACTTTTAAAAGGTTTTATCTCAGTCAGATGTTGTTATATCTTAATAAACAGTATAGTACCTCAACGGAAAGCTTATTTATTAATATTTCAGATGTCTTATACATTTCAATTTCCAAAAACTGACACCTATCACTGGTTTCATAATCCAGGATCACATACACTATGAACTCTTCAAGGCAAACTGGGTCCAATGATGTAACTTTTGAAAAAAAATTGTATTAGGCTATTTTATTTCTTCAGTCATGCCTAATAATCTCCTTCAATCATGATTTATTTATAGTACAGTTTGGTCTCTTGTACAATATTGCTTAAACAACTGTAAAACATTTCATACTGAAATACCGTTTGCATATAAACATTAGTCAATAAGACATGATGAGCCACATGAGACGGCATCACAATGAGCTCGTCATATTTTCAAGAGGCAACCGACTGCTCAGTCACAAGGGAAAAAAAAAGATGACTCATGAAATTAATGTGTGAAAACATGCAGAGTGCGGCCATAGGGATCTAACAAACACGTACCAGAACTGTCACGCTCATATCATACCTAAAAAAAAAAAAAACACTGGCTTCATACCCCCCAAAAAGGTCCAACGAAGGCCCCATTGTTTGCTGAACAATACGACTATGGCCTGAACATTTGGAGAGCACTTCCCATTGCACTCAACCTGGCTGGAGAGTTCAAATCAACACTTAGCTAAAGTGAAATCTCAGTGTGAGCGAGCTCTCCCTGGTGACTGTGCAGCATCACTAATGGCCTTGTTCGGGGCCCGGCCAGCACAGCCTGTCGATACAATTCTCTTCCGCCTTTTCCGGCTGCCAGGTCCCATCTGGAGCCAATTCATGATCGCAGACAGTGTGCACCTTTCAGCGGCCGCTAGCTCCATCCGCTCCATCCGGCGAGTCCTGTCCCCCGTCCTCCTCCTGTGTTTGGCGGTGACAGGACCGGAATGTGTCCCTAAGAGTCAAGCTGAACTTTAATGGTTGAGGTAAAGCTAAAGTACTGCTGTCACTCATGAAAGAACCCTGCAGCATAAACATCCTTTATGACTTGAACCATTGAAAGGGGATTTTAGCTGTTATTCTGGACTTTATTAAAGAAGAAAGGATGTTGGTATGGATTTATGAAGCATGCACACACACACACACAAACACACAAAAGGCATTTTGATCAAAATTGGTATGGATTTAGTTAATTTAATATCTGTTTTGTTTCCCAGTGATGTGTTGCGGCTGGAAGGGCATCCACTGTGTAAAAAATCTGCTGAATAAGTTGGCGGTTGATTGCGCTGTGGCGACCCCAGATTAATAAAGGGACTAAGCCAACAAGACAATGAATGAATGAATGAATAATATCTGTTTTGATCTATATGTGAGAGGATGAGATGAAAAATGACAAAGTATTACATTTGATGCGGTGTTAAGAGAATTAATAGTTATGAAAATATTGAAATACTAGTGATTCTACTATTTTTAATGAACATCATGATACATTTTTAAAGAAATAACTGTAAATAGTTATAGTTACTGTACACATTTATCCATTATAGTTTTGAATATTCACAAAAAATGTCTTTGACAGTTTTTTAGCATTGAATCCCAAAAATAAAAATGGACAGACAGAAAGAAAGACAGACAGACAGACAGACAGACAGACAGACAGAGAGACAGACAGACAGACAGACGCACCGATACAATCCTAAATCATAAAAAAAGTCGGGACAGTATGGCAAACATAAATTTAAAAATTATCTTAACTTGTATTTCATTGCAGACAATGTCCAGCAGACGCCATCCAAGAAAGGAGCAAAGATGGGCAGAGGGTCACCAGTGTGCCAACAAATAGATGAAAATTATTGAAATGTTTAAAAACAATGTTCCTCAAGGAATAATAGGAAGGCAGTTGGATATTTCACCTTCAACAGTGTATAACATAATTAAAAGATTTAAAGTATCTAGAGAAATTTCAGTGCATAAAGAACAGGGGTGTAAACCAAAGCTGAACATCCCTAATCACCGATCAGACGGCGCTGCATCCTCATTCATCTATATTATCTAACCTTTGTCAAGTACCACGATAAGTAGTTATATCCAGAAATGGCAGTTAAACTGTACTGTGCCAAAAAGAAGCCCTATGCTAACAGTGTCCAGAAAACAGTCTTTTTCCCTAGGCTCGGAGGCGTCTGGGATGGATTATCACACATTGGAAATGTGTACTGTGATCAGATGATTCAGCATTTCAGGTATTTCTTTTGGAGAAATGGGCACCATGTGTTCCGTTCAAAAGATGAAACGGATCATCCAGACTGTTACCAGCAATAAGTCCAAAAGCCAGTGTCTGTCATCAAATGGGGCTGTGTAAGTGCACTTGAGGATGGTAACTTGCACTTCTGTGATGGCACTAATAATGTTGAAAAGCACATAGAAATTTTCGAGCAAAATATGCTGCCTTTAAGAAGACATCTTTTCCAGGGATACTCATGCATATTTCAACATAACATTGCAAAACCACATTCAGCACACATTACAAAGTCCTAGCTGCAGAGGAAGAGGATACAATTACTTGACTGGCCTGTCTACAGTCCCAACCTGTCTCTACTAGAGAATGTGTGGTGCATTTTGAAGCTTGTGGCTTCGAAGTTGTGACAACGAAGTCCCATACTGTTGCCCAACTTAACACTTGTTCGCAGGAAGAATGGGACAAAGTTACACCTGGCACACTTTATCAGTTGGTGTCTTAAGTCCCTAAATGTCTTTTAAGTTTTGTGAAAAGGAATGGCAAAATTACAATGTGGTAATTGCTTGTTTTTTTCTGATTTGGGGTTGTAGACAGACAGACAGACAGACAGACAGACAGACAGACAGACAGATAGATAGATAGATAGATAGATAGATAGATAGATACACACATGCATACATACATACTGAACATGCTGCCTTAATTGGCGGTTTGAGTAATATATAAAGGTTAATTGCGCCAAAGTCCCCCCTCATTTAAGCAGCACTTCTTTTGTAATTTCATCAGAAGACTATGCGCCATTGGCATGACCAATGAAATGTCACCCATCTCATTTCTTGGGTTTCATCAGGATGTGAACGTCAGGTGCTGCAGTCATCCTGCTGTTGCCTGGACATGCATGATTCATTCGTTTTAGACAGAGATGACCTTGATCTCATCCTCTCTGTCTCTCTCTCCCCCTCTCTCTCTCTCCTCTACACTGGATGAATCACACTTTCAGGAGTTTAAGGAGGAAGTCGGGGGAGATGCTTTTCCCACTGTTCAGGAGAAATCAAAATCCAAGCATTTGTTTAGTGACAATGGCTAATTGTGTGCAAAGAAATTGTGTAATAGGCTTGCCACATTAAATAAAGAAAGCAGGCAAAAGGCACAAAGAATCTATGAAGAGATGGCATCTATTAACATGATGCTTTCCAACACATTTGCCACAAAAGGTGCATAAAATCATCAAATTGCTCCTGACTTTTCAATAGCGGCATTTAACTAGCAGAAATTTCCCTATGAAAAAAAAATCAAGTCCCCATGAAACAGAAATGCTTAATTTATTCACCTTGTTCCAAACCTGTTTTACTTTATTCTTTGCATGATACGTGAAAGGGGACATTTTAAAGATTGTGCTACTGCAGTTGCTCATTCCCATTTTAATCGAATAAATGGAGGCTTAAGGGTCAATAATATTTACGATTGCTCAAGGTGAAGTGTGCAAATGTTTTCTTTGTGGATTTTTCATGTTTGAATGTAACAGGAATTTCATTGTCTTAACCAGCAGAAAGCTGGTTTGAAAGTGACTTGACTTCTTAGAAGTATTGGAAGCTCAATTTGAACTTGATTTTGATAAAATATTGATTATATATTACACAAGCATGATCTAGCCATGTAAAACAACAATTTAGACAATGCAGTGTATGAGTATTTGAAAAATGTGCTTGTTTTCTGTCCAACAGTAAATATGTAATATTAGGTTCATCCCAGTTAAATGCTTTTGCACTATTTACTATTCTGCTAGGTATAGTGTTTGAATGTAAATAATGTAAATAGTGTGTTCATAATAAAATTCCAAAATAAAAAAGTGCACTTAAAATATGTGTGATGCACTAGAAAAGCAATGTGTGTAATGTACTCTGGGGCTTTCAGACAATTATGCATACAAATATATTAAGTTCTTCACTAGATACAAGTGGCTTTTCGCGGGAATTATCACGCGGGCAGAACTCAAACCAGTAACCTTCTTCCTTTGAGGCGACAGTGCTAACCACTGAGCCACCGTGCCCCCTAGTGCAGAACTATAATGTATAAGTTCATATATTGCATTATTTGAGGCACAACTATTGAAATTGTTGTGCTCTGTTACCTTATCTTGTCACAGTTGCTTCACTCATTGTTTCATTGATTACGCCCACCAGTTCCTTGTTTAGTTTATTAGTCACTCTGTATATTTACAGCCCTTAGTTTCAGTTGATCTTTGTCAGTTATTGTCTATATTTATGTGTTAGTTATTTTCTATGATTATTTCCCCTGTGAGTTCCTAGTTGAATTATCATTAAAGATAATTTAATTTTAGAATTTTTTTTCTTGCTGCCACATCGTGACAAACATAAAATTAATCTTACCTTTTTCATAAATATCAGAAACTGCACCAGATTGTATAATTTTGCAAAGATTTCATGATAATAAAGCAGATGTAAGCTCTATATTCTCATATGTATATATATATATATATATATATATATATATATATATATATATATATATATATATACAGTACATTACAATTAAAACTACTCCCGCTGTTTTTACATATATAGAGTTCTCAGCGAAAGCCAGATTACACAAGAATCAGAGAACACTGATTCTAAATATACTTTTAAAGTGATGCTTTTAACAGCAGAACATTTTTGACTAAATCATGCAATATGATATGTGATCTTAGCCAATTAAAATAGTTGGTAAATTAAGAGGAAATCAAAAGAAAAGTAACTTTTGCAACGTGCCAGATTCTACTTATCCCTTGACATTAATCCCAATCAAATTAGATTGTGAGATTTTTGCGTTTAATCATCCATCAAGTGAACATTGTTTGATCTTTTAGAAATCTAGCAAAACTCTCTTCAACAGGATTTGAGATATTATTCATGCTTGTTGAGCAAACAGAATGAGTTACACAATTTAGTTTAATACCTCTTATTAAAGGGGATTGTTTAAATCTCTACATGTTCATTCATTCATTTTCTTTTTGGCTTAGTCCCTTTATTAATCAGGGGACACCACAGCAGAATGACCTGCCAACTTATCCAGCATATCTTTTACACAGCGGATGCCCTTCCAGCCACGACACAACACTGGGAAAATCTCTACATGAATGAGTAAATAGTATGAGTAAAAGTAATACATAGTGAAGATTTAGCATACGATTTCAAATAGTAATAGCTTTACCTAAATATTTAATAGCTAGCTCCACTATTCTGTGTTCACTCACTCACTCCTCACTCACTTTCACGTCTCTCTTTAAAATATGTACTGCTGTTTTTTTTTCATCACAATTTTAAATACTAGGTAGTCATTGGACAAAAGTGGTTTGTTCTGTAGCCAATCAAAATAGTAATATTTTTAGGGGGCTAATGATATTGAGTCAATTTTTTTTTTTTTTACTGTATTAAAACTGCTTTCATTCCAGCTAAAACTCATTGATGGGGCTCACTGCTAGCTGTAGGCATGAGTAGTAGCAGTAATGCCCAATCCCAATTCTACCCCTTAGCCCCTTAGGTTTTCCCCTTAGCCCGTCCCAATTTTCTTTGGCTTGAAGGTATAGGGCTAAGGGGAAGGCTAGACAGCCCTTGAAACTGAGATTTTTTTTCTCGACCACACTCGAAACCAGCTACAACGACAGCATTGCTGCACACGGATATAAGGAGATGCACAAATTAGTATTTTTCGTTATTATTATGAATATTTACAAACAAGCATATGTTTTAATAAATTCACAATCACATTTGTGTTTTAAGGGCGCCACGGTGGTGTAGTGAGTAGCACGTTCGCCTCACAGCAAGAAGGTCGCTGGTTCGAGCTTCGGCTGAGTCAGTTGGCATTTCTGTGTGGAGTTTGCATGTTCTCCCCGTGGTTGCGTGGGTTTCCTCTGGGTGCTCCGGTTTCCCCCACAGTCCAAAGATATGCGGTATAGGTGAATTGGGTAAGCTAAATTGTCCGTAGTGTATGAGTGTATGAGTGTATGAGAATGTATGAATGTTTCCCAGAGATGGGTTGCGGCTGGAAGGGCATCCGCTGCATAAAACAAATGCTGGATAAGTTGGCGGTTCATTCCGCTGTGGCGACCCCGGATTAATAAAGGGACTAAGCCGACAAGAAAATGAATGAATGAATAAATAGTATTTTACTTTATTTCATGCTATCTTGTGGTGAGATGTGGAGATTCGGCTGACACATAAACTAACACGGGGCATTAAGGGGATTTTCTAGCTGTTTAGTGTACATGGATTGTAAACTTCTTATTGTTGTGCATTGTGTGATTGATTGAGTGCACTTCATAACATCCAGCATGGTTTTGAACACCAATGGCTGTTCCCAAATAGTGCACTGTTTGAGGATATAGGGAGCAATTTCGGATACAGCCATATGCTGCCTCCCAATTCGTATACTTATACTACGCCCTTAAAGTACGTACTTTTTTGTAAAGGAAATTTTTTTACTTTTGAGTGTATAACAGAAGAGTATGCAAGCTTTGGGACATACTACTTCCTTGTTAACAGATCGTTGTGTTGCTTAGTTAAAGAGCCCATATTGTACATTAAAAAAGGTCATATTTTGCAGGCTGATCTGCATGCATGGTCAAAAAACACTTTCATTGTCTTATAATATGCATTTATTTTTACCTCATTATCCCAGCGACTCCTACTGTATATGAATCGTTCAGTGATTCATTTGTTCCAAAACTCCTCCTTAGCGCGATGCTAAACTGCGCTGATTGGACCAATGACCCAGTCTGTTGCGATTGGTCATAATAATAATAATAATAATAATAATTCCTTACATTTATATAGCGCTTTTCTGGGCACTCAAAGTGCTTTACACAATGGGGGGGTCTCCTCATCCACCACCAGTGTGCAGCATCCACCTGGATGACGCGACGGTAGCCATTTTGCGCCAGACCGCACACCACACACCAGCTGATTGGTGGAGAGGAGACAGAGTGATGAAGCCAATTGTGACATGGGGATAATTAGGAGGCCATGATGGACAGAGGCTAATGGGCAGATTTGGCCAGGATGTCAAATCATCGACATCATTCAGCGCGAGAGAATGCCCACCACGGCTTATCAACATTGAAGTAGTCATAGTGTGTGTAGGGTCCGGCCAAATAGTCCAACTGCGGTGTCTACTGCTGGATGAAGGCTCATTTGCATGTTCTATCTTTCCAGGACACAATGTTGATTTACTTCAAGTTTAATTCATATCTGACTCCAGTTTTGATATAAGATGGTTTTTAGAAAATTAATACTTTTGTTCTCGTTTTATCTGACTCCAATTTGTAATTTATATTGCTTTATTAATTTAGTAGTTTATGAGACATTTTGGTATATATTTGAATAATCTTATAACTCTTACCGAATTTTTTCCCATGTACAACTTAATTAATTCTCAAACAATAATCAGGGGTTAGACCAGTAACCTATAGCTCTGTTTTTCCATGATTAAAATAATCACATACAACTTAATTATGATTGAAATATTAATCAGCGGTTAGTTCGCCAGTACCAGTTAAAGAGGGTTTTTGTAGTTGTTCTTTGATGCAATTAATCTAGCGAAAACAATAACCAGTGGTTAGTTCACCAGTACCATTCAAAGAACTTTATAGCCACTCTTTAATGTAATTACTCTAGCTCCATTAGTACTTTTTACTCTTATTTACTCATTTATTGTGAATCTATGGTGCATTACAGCCGGCGTAAAGTAACATAGATTCACTAGCCTGATCAATAATTAGCGGTTTGTGATTAATACTAATTAATAGACAGACAGACGATGTCATTATTTAAATAGTAATCATTTGATTCCTGCAATCATCTATGTACACTTAGTTAAAACTCAAACAATAACCAGGGGTTAAACCAGTAGCCTATAGCTCTGTTTTTCTATGATTAAAATAATCATGTACAACTTAATTATGATTGAAATATTTAACCAGAGGTAAAATCAATACCAGTTAAGAAGTAATAGTTTGTTAGTACCATTTAAAGAATACATTGCAATTATTCTTTAATGAAATTAATCTAACTCTATTACATTTCGTCTTAATGAAATTATTCTGACTCACCATAGTGATTTGCAACGAATAACATAATTAAAGTCAGAAGATAAGTTGGAATTTCTCGGACCTCCATCTAACATGTGTTATGTTTAGTCTATCATGAAGTCTAGCACATTCTTAACTTATCTGAGTAAATAATTTCAGAGTAACAAAGATAAATTCAAATATAACAATTTAATAGTCAGGTAAATGTGTATTATGCCAATTCATTCAGTCAATTAATAAACGATCAATACAAAACATCACATTCTCAAAGTTAAATCCAAGATCAAAAAAGATGCATACCTGACAAAATATACTTCAAGAGTTTACACTTAGCTGATGATTGATAATAAAGCGTATTTGCATGCTGTCCCGGGAGAGAGCCCTGAGCTCAGAATATCCTTGAGCCCGGGGCTCCTTCCCGTTTAAGAGGTGAGAGGAGAGATTGAGCTCAGGTGAGTCTCGAGAACTCCCCAAAATGCTTTTCAGCTCGGGACAGCAGCCGCGTATTTGAAGAAACCCCCCCCAAGTAGCAAAAGATCAATGCTATATTCGGCTGGTGGATATAGAATTTAGGAGGTGGAGAAGAAAGAGTGGCTCATAGGAAGCAAAATTGGGGAGACTCCGTGGGAGTCCAAGTTTTGAGGAGTGGTGGCCTATGCGGAGAATAGGGAAGAGTAGCGGAGGAACTCGACGCTAGAGGGAAGGAAATAAGTAGCGGAGTAACTCGACGCTGAAGAAAGAAAAGTAGCGGAGTAACTCAACACTGGAAGGGGGTAGGGATTTTAGAGGTGGAAAGGGGAGAGAAGGTGGAATAGTGGGGGGGGAGGGTGGAGGAAAAAGCAGAAGCATTCGACGCTGGAAGGAAGGGAAGAAGATGTGGAGGAACTTGACGCTAGAAAGGAGGACAGGAGGTGCGGAGGAACTCGACATTGGAAAAGAAAGGAAAGAGATATGTAATGGCCGGGCTGGGTGGGTAGGTAATGTTTGACTCCGGGGGAGTCGGAGCTCTGGGGGAGCTGTAAGTTTGGCCTCCTACAGGAGTCTAGGATAGGGGAGGGTTCGGTGGAGACTCCTGTGTGAGGTGGGCTGGACAGGACTCCGGGGGAGTCCGAGCTCGGGGAGACCGAGTTTGGGGAGTGAAGGCCTAAGTGAAAAATAGGGAAAAGTAGCGGAGGAACCCAACGCTAGAAGGAAGAAAATCGGTAGCGGAGTAACTCGACGCTGAAGAAAGAAAAGTACCGGGGTAACTCTGGAAAGGGGTGGGG
>CAIGQQ010035826.1:13732138-13750419 GCA_903798035.1 Danio albolineatus
TTAGAGCTGTACTTTTGGCCTCCTACAGGAGTCTGGGGAAGGGATGGGTCGGTGGAGACTCCTGTGTGAGGTGGACTGGCTGGACTCCGGGGGAGACTGGGCTCGGGAAGACTGAGTTTGGGGAGTGATGGCCTATGTGAAAAATAGGGAAGAGTAGCGGAGGAACTCAACGCTGGAAGGAAGGAAATAGGTATCGGAGTATCTCGACGCTGAAGAAAGAAAAGTAGCGGAGTAACTAGACATGAACTAGAAGTTCTAGACGTGGCTGAAGAAAGGGTGAATGGAGGGCGTGAGGCGGAACTGGTGGGTGCTTGCTGGGTGGGGTTAGTGTTGATGAGAGCAGGGGCGAGTGATGAAGTGGGGGGGTAGGTTGAGAGTTAGCAGACTGAAATGGGATGGAACATGAAGCCGAGGGTTGAAAGAGCTTGGGGTTGGGAGGTAGCTGGAGGGATAGTATTAGAAGGAAGGAAGTGAATAGCTGAAGTAGAGGGGAGATTAGGGCTGTCTGAAGAATTAGAGGGGGGACCTGGAGGCCAAGAAAGAGAGCTAGGAAAAGGTTGAGGAAAACTGGATTGGGGATTGTAGTTCATTTGGTTGTAGTCCTGGTTTATGTTGGGTGACGTCGATTGGGGCGCTTGGGAATCCTGGGGGCGTGGCCTGGCAGGAGTGCGGCGCGGATGGTGGTTTGTTTTGTCCTTTCTTTTTCCTTCCAGAGGAGATGGATTGTCTTGTTTTTTCTTTTGCTGGTGAAGTAAGTGAGGGATGAGAGTCCGATGTGGCGTTGGAGTAAAGTCTGAGGAGTTCGGTTTGTTAAGTGATCGAGGAGCGTGAATGCCGAGGTCTGAGTGGTTCTTCCGTAGTTCCGTGACTGTAATCCTTTGTGTCGGTTGGATGAAGGAGGAGGCTGATGCATATGAAGAGGGAGGTGAATTTATCTGTTGCCTTGTTGCGGAGGGGAAACTGGATCTGGATTTGTTAATTGCGGGCTGAAGTGGAGCGGGTCATTCTTCGGCCTCTACTTGAGGCCTCGGGCTCGAGTGTGAGGCCCCACGGAGTTGGGTGGTGGTGGAGAGCCGCGGGCGTTTCGGGCAGAGCAGGGTGATCTTGTAGGCTGTTTTCCTGTTGATAGTTATTGTTGGTGTTGAAGTTGCCATTGTTTTCCATGTTGGTAGATGGTGGGTTCGCTGGTGGTGTTGTAGTTTGCAGGTTTGGTAGTTGCCAGTTGTTGCTTGGTTGCTGTTTGGTCGTTGTTTGGTTGTTGCTTGGTCGTTCTTAGTCTGCAGCTTGTAGCGAGGCGGACTTAGCTTCTTCAAGACAAAGATGACTGGAGTGGAAAGCTTTGGTAATTTATAGTGAGTCATGTTTCGTCTGATTGGTGCATTTTGCTGAGCTGATGAGGTACCAGCTGTGTTCAATCATAAGCACGTGATCCTCTCGAAATTTAGTTTATAAATAAACCCCACATGGTGTGGAGCTTTATGAAACTCCGCACCATGGGCCACCTCTGAATGCAGAAGCGCCCCGACCAGCTGGAAAACTGTTCCTTAAGTAGTAAAAACCAAGAGATAGAAGGGGTGTGTGTTGAATAACAAAGGGCATTTACATTCAGTGAGGGTTCCTGAACCCCCCGGCCACACCCTTAGCAGTGGTGTAAAAGATACCTGAAGTCATAAATTTTTTATTTGGTTATGTCTATTTCTGAGGGAATGAGACAATTGTACCAGTCGCACTGAGACATTTCAAATGATATCAAACATGATAGATAAAGTCACTTGCATTGATATTGAACAATTCATACTTTGAGATGACCATTTTGTTTGAGTTCGGCAAAGAGGGTGAGATGTTTCACATGTACATGAAGGGAAGAGAAGGGTGTGAAGAATTTGGGTGAAACGTAGGTCCCATTGTCCTTTCTCAGCTGGATGTGGTGCTTTTCAGTCTTGTGTCTCTCTCTCTTAAGTCAGGCATATTTTCATAAATCTGTGCATGAGCATATCTGCTAACACTCGTTTTTATCGGAAGTCATAAGTAAAAACAGCAACACACATTCAGCACACATTAGCAACGACAAACAGCAGTGAAACTCGAGCTCACAAACACATTTTAATCTGTAAACAAAGCGGCGCGCGGCGCGTTTACAATGTGCTTTTAGACGCGATATGAGAATACAAGTTAACCAGATACACTACAAGTGGTTACAAGTTGCAAAACACAGTTAAATGCATCATTTACAAGCTAGAGAAAACAATGAGGCACCGTTTTAATCGCACTTACTCACTTGTTGGATAGCAGGCCAGGAAATGTCCCGGTGCTCCGAATCCTTCATTGTAAGCGTGTAGATTTTCAGAAGCACTCCTCAGAGGGAACACTGCACATGGCTGGGTATTAATGCTGAGGTATTTCTGCAGAAATAAACCTCAACTACTGACTCTTCAAAGTCTCATCTCTGGTTCATCTGTACACTTCCAATATCCAGCACAGTTTTCTTTTCTGTGTTGCCAGATGTAGCTGATTGATTTCAGCCCAAACCCTATCCAAAGGGTTTTTACCTGCACAATCAAATTTAAAACCGCCCAATCTGGCAACTTTTGCTAGCTGCTATTGTTTGTGGGCGGGATTGGGGGCTGCGTGCGCACAAATGGGCGGGGCTTATGTTTCGTGTTCACGTCATGCCGAAACGGCTAATGACTCGTAAGAACGGCGATTCGTTTGAGGAACTATGAGTCGACTCTTTTACGGATGAATCAATAGTTTTAAACATTGTGCACTTTCAGATTTAAACCTTAGCTAGACATTTCACTTCACTTAGAGCTGTGTTATACACTGCATACAAGCTCATTTTCAAAAACCCATAATATGGGCTCTTTAAGAGCTCTGTCAATCATCCACATTTCTGTCATATTTAATTTCCTACCTGATTGGAGAAGCAGCAGCAGGATAATCTCCCATTCACGAGTCTTTCATGCAGAGAAATCTCCTCAGGTCTTTGGATAATTCTGCATTCAGACGTTAATGTCCAAACACGTCTTTATATGAGTTCAGTATTGTTGTTACAGATGAAATATAACACAGACAACGCCCTTTAAATATTCTCCAGTGGGCTAGATATTAACATCAGCAGTCATACAAACATCTTTACCGAAGCCTCTCTACTTGACGGTTGGCCTTGCACGCCCATCATCTTTGTAGTTTGTTTACACTTTTAATCCGGTTTTGTAGTTCTAATCGAATTCACATCCAACGTGCAATGTACTGTGGGCAATATCAGCGGTTAGAGTATGGATGCTTCTACACTTAAAATTTTGACCGGAAATGGTAAACCTTCTGGGAATGTTTGGCATACTCTTTTTAGCATTCTACAATTTGGGACATACTAATTCTGTTTTCACAAACTATTATGGATAAATAGTATGCGAATTGGGTTGGTCTCTCTGGGTCTACTGAACCATTTTCAAAACAAAAGTCCCACTTAATAGTAAGCTCAATGCAAGCTTAGATAAACTTAACAATAAGGTCTGTGTTTTGGCTGCCGAACTTCTCAACTAATTTTTCGAGCCAGTCTCAAGTAGCCAGTCAGTGAATCACAGTTTGACAATATAGTCATTTCTGTATTGCCTTGATGAGGGAGAGCAAGAGGTTGCTGCTTGGTCCTACACTTTTTTGTATTTATAATGTATGTTGCCTCTAGGGCAGATTATACAAATGTTGTGTCTGCGTTATCACTGCTATGCAGATGATACCCAGTTCTTAACCTGATTTTGCATCAGCACTCTTAACCTTATCTACTTGTTTACTCGAAGTTCAGGCCTGAATAAAACAGAACTTTCTGCAGTCAAACTGTTCAAAAACTGATGTTCTTTTGATTGACACTTCAACTGCTGTAAATAGATGTAATAATTTAAAACTTGCGTCAGATAATTGCCAGATTCTCACTTCTATGCAGGCACAGAGTTTAGGTGTGATTTGTGATGCACAGCTGACTTTTAACACTCTTTTTAAGAATGCTACTAAAGTAGCTTTTTATCATCTTCGGAACATTGCGCATATAAGACAATTTCTCTCTGTGCCTGATGTAGAAAGGCTTATTGATGCCTACATAATATCTAGGCTTGATTACTGCAATTCACTTTTTTTGTCTTGTATTGATTTAAAAAGTTTAATCTTAACTTATAAAGTAATGCATGGGCTGGACTCACATATCTTTGTAATTGGTCACAGTGTCCACAACTGTGTCCACACAGTGTCCACAGTTACTGCTGATTCTCTTACAGTACTTTATTTCAGCCTTATTTTAATCAGTCTCTGTGTAATTGTAATTTTAAAGGGGTGGTCCAGAGATTATTTTTAAGGCTTGGTTGTGTTTATAAGATGCAACGCAACATGTGCTTATGCTTCACTTGTAGAAAATTATGTTATTTTTTCATTTATCTTACTTTGATTATAAACAGCTACTTAGGTAACATGAAAACGACTGTCATATTTCCTAGTTCCCCTAAAAGTCCTGTCCTCAAGAGGCTCTGATTGGTCAGCTAACATAATGTGCTGTGATTTGCAGATAGACTCCATTTCAAGAGAAGCGTCACACATCAAATAGCAAGCGCTTTGGCTGCTATGCCGCTAGTAGCTGTTAGCCACATCAGTGTGAGCCTGAATTAGACAGAAAATGAAAAGGACATAGATAATCCTTATGCCTGCTCTCTAAAACAAAATCTGACAAGTGTCTTTCATGTATATTCTGATTACATGCATGTGTAATATAAAACATTCACATATCTTTTACGAGTTCATTATTTGAGATGTAGAACGCAGGGAAATCGACTGCATAGAGACACTGCAGCGCTCCTAAAGATTGTGTTTAGATGGATAAATATGAATTTGTATCTACATTGTTAACAGTGCCAAACAGCGTTTCCTGTTGTTTACATCCTTGTTTATGTTCTTGCTATAACATAACATTAGCACTAGAAACTATGCATGTAATAGATCGATTAAAAAAAAAACTAAAAAATGTATACATATATATGTACAGGTTGTGGCTCACAATCCACGGCTTCTTCTATTATGGTTGGAGCTGCTCCTCCTTTGGAGTTTTAGCAGAATCCAGCACTGAACTGGGAGACATTCTAAAAAAATGTCCTTTGTCAAATGCTAGTTATATCTTTTTTTTATAATTCTCTGGAACATAATTAAAATTAAATTGCAATCACTTCTTCCTTTGGAAGCCCAAACACAGAAACAGAAGAAGCTCTGTGGAAAAAGCAGCATTTGGACAGTATTTTAGCTTTCTATGGTATAACATTACTTCGCTGCTCGAGGTGTATGTACATGGTAAATGAAGTGTTTATGATCTCACTAACACGGATGTGTTTTTTTTTTTTTTGTAGTCCCCAAATTTTGTTCGCTGTAGAATTGCTAAGTTAACTTTCTAAAAGCCAATGTCTCTCTTTGCATTGAACTTTGAGCATATTACATTCAAAGATGTTGTTTATGCTGACACAGCTACATTACATATGAACTAAAGTTTAAAATGTGTTATTGTAGTAAACCACACCTTTGAAACTACTGTTTATTCATTGAAGACTTCTCGTTAACCAGAGACACCTGGATTACACTCGCAGACTACCATCAACCTTTATGGTAACAGCAAATTGTGGCTTTTCACTCACAACATATTGTGTCTTTTGCTCTGCAACCTTCGGCGGCCTGATGTGGCCTTTCTTAATCATGTTTTTTCTTACTTGGCCATCTGCAGCCTATCCTGACTGATCATTTTTATTTGCATTACTATCCAATAGCAGCGGCCAAACTTTCTATCATTTCAGCAGTCCCTTTCTATAATTTGAAAACTTATGCCTCATTCAGACTAGCAGCGACTTTGTAGCTGCTCCAAACGCTGTTCTGTGTAGGTATATACAGCATTAATACAAACGGCGTCGCTCGACACGCCCACCTTGTCGCTAATGATCGCTGTCGCTCACGTAGACGGAGGTCACTGGAAGTCACTCACTCCCTGTTGAAATGAAAGGTCGCTTGTCACTTTGCTGCTGCGAGTCTCTTGTAGTGTGAATGAGGCTGTACCCTCCTGTTTACCATTGTAGGTTTTATTTTATTTTTTTTTGAGAAATGCTACATGTGAACTCTGTTTTCATTTAGTTCTGGGGCGTTGGCTTAACTCTGCCTTCATCTTCAGGCAGGATCTACTAGCTCATCCCTATAGGCTAGCATCAAAGACAAGGCTTACACCACAGGGCTTTATGAAAGGACAGTAACTGAGCTTGCTTTTATTTGTACAGTTTGCAAGAAATGTTAAAACGCTTATTCAACACCTTTTTGATAAAAAGAATACACACATGCATACACTTGATAAAATGTTGGTTTATATTTAGATATCTAAAAAATATATGTGTATGATACAAATTTTGCATTTGAATATGATGTAACTACTTTGATGTAACTTTTTTATATATAGTTTTGGCTTCTATGAATGTGTTTATCACATATACATAATAAATATATATAACACACACACATATTATGACAAAACAAACTTTTATTTTGGATGTGATTAATCACGATTAATTCTTGGACAGCCCTAATTTGAATTAATTCTTGTCTACTCTGAAATTATTTACTCTGATAAGTTAAGAATGTACTAGATTTCATGATATGCGAAACATAATACATGTTAGATGAAAATCCTAGAAATTCTAACTTGTTGTCTGACTTTAGTTATGTTATTCGTTGCAATCACTATGGGGGGATAGGGTTAATGCATTAAAATGAAAATGATCACTTCTTAAATGGTACTAGCAATTGGCCGCTGATTATTGTCTCGACATTAATTATGTTGTACATAGTATAATAAAGGTACTATTGGGGCTAGGGTTAATTCATTAAGATGAAAATGATCACATTTTACATGGTATTGGCGGTTTAACCTCTGGTTAAATATTTTGACTATGATTATTTAACTAAGTTGTTACATAGATGATTGTAAGAATCAAATGAGATTACTATTTAAATAATGGCATCGTCTGTCTGACTATTAAATAGTATTAATCATCAACCCCTAATCATTGATTAGACTAGTGAACTTATGATGCATTACAGCCGGTGTAAAGTGACATAGATTCACAATAAATGAGTAAATAAGAGTAAAAGTACTATGGGGGGCCAGGGTTAATGCATTAAGGTGTAGTATACACACTTTACATGGTACTGGCGGTTTAACCTCTGATTAAATATTTCAATCATGATTAAGTTGTTACATGATTATTTCAATCATGGGAGGCTAGAGTGATAAGTTCTGGTGGTTAACCTCTGGTCATTGTTTGGAATATAATTAAGTTGTAACATAGGAAAATCGGTAGGAGTTATAAGATTATTCAAATATATACCAAAATATCTCATAAACTGCTAAATTAATAAAGTAATATAAATTATTAAATTGGAGTCCGATAAAACGAGAATAAACATATTAATCTTCTAAACCACCTCATACTAAAATTGGAGTTAGATATGAGTTCAACTTGAAGTAAATTCAACATTGTGCACTGGAAAGACAGAACAGGCAGTGAACCTTCATCCAGCAATAGACACCGCCGTTGGACTATTTGGCTGGACCTTACAGAACCATGGACAGATGGAATAGGAACAAAGTAACACCAAACAGAGCTGACACTTTACACTATGTGTGCTATTTTCAACATTTTATTAACTGCATTTTTACAGTATTTGTTTAGAAAGAACCACTAATTAACAATTAAAAATACTTATAAATATTAATTTCTATTATAGAAATTCTTAAAACAGTCAAACCTCAGATCTTGTGAGATTAATATGATGATGTATTTAGAAGACATTCATATTAATAATAATTATTAATAATATGATTAGGATTAGGGCAATGCAGTGGGTAGCGATGTCACCTCACAGCAAGAAGGTCGCTGGTTCGAGCCTCAGCTGGGTCAGTTGGCATTTCTGTGTGGAGTTTGCATGTTCTCCGCACGTTCACGTGGGTTTCCTCCAGGTGCTCCGGTTTCCCCGACAAGTCCTTAGACTTGAATTGGGTAAGCTAAATTATCCGTAGAGTAAATGTGTGAATGAGAATGTATTAGTGTTTCCTAGTGATGGGTTGCAGCTGGAAGGGCATCCGCTGCGCAAAACATATAAAACATATGCTGGATAAATTGGTGGTTCATTCCGCTACGGCAACCCCAGATTATTAAAAGGACTAAGCCGAAAAAGAAAATGAATGAATGCTTAGGATTAGTAATATGATTATCTGATGAATTTAACAGCATTTTTTTCTTACTTTTTAAGTAAATACACATTCATAATCTAATATAGAACTATGTTTGACTAACGTTTAAATACTTAAACATTCATAACTATGGCATAAATCCCTAGAGTTATACAATCTAAAGGATTCGTTCGACATGATGAGAGGTAAAACTGCAGCTCATCCCACACTGATATGAATGAGACACATTCAGCTCTGTCTATCAGCCACATTGATGGCTCTGCTGCAAATTTGCCCAAGTCTAGCCTTAGACGAAATGAAAAAGAGAGCAGACCACCAAAGGCGGCAAAATCCCACTGGAAAACTTGTCAATCCATCAGAGGGAACCAGATCTGAGTGAGGCTCATTTCCCGACTGGACCTACAGATAGTGTTATTGCATAGCTGGTCTAATATCCCTGGGCTCCTCTGCTAGGGATAGGAAAGATCCACAGATGTGAGAATCTGAGGATCACATTAAAAAGTATGAACAAAATGAGATGATATGCAGCAATTCATAGCTGTTTGTAATCACTTCACTGATTAACCACGTATTATATAAGCTGCAAGCTAGCAGCATTATTCTTAAAACTTCAGTATAACCTAAGGTTGCGAGACTATTCTGAGATCTTCCCTTTTTTAGTTCTGATAAACATCGCTATCAACATCACAATCTAAATACAGCCTAAATACTCAGAAAAGCTTTCTGAAAGCAGAGCTCCCAGTGAGCTGGCGAACACCCGCTTGTTTGGCTTATCTTTTTCTTTGAAGGGCGCACAAAAAGGACAACTGAGACAGGCATGTAATTTGAGGTAAGTGAGTGCTTCAAAGAGCAAAGTTTAATCCCTGATTTATTCCAAATTGGAACATGGAGGGTTGTCAAAGTAGCTCTTTTGAGGTGACATCATCTTTTCTTCTGGATTAAGTGTATCTGCTCAGTTCAGCCTAAATTCTGACATCAATAACCTAATGCGAGCATAGACAATAACGGTTTGGCCTTTTTGACAATTTCATTCATTCATTCATTTATTCATTTTCTTTTTAGCTTAGTCCCTTTATTAATCTGGGGTCACCACAGCGGAATGAACCGCTAACTTATGTTTTACGTAGCTGATGCCCTTCCAGCTGCAACCCATCAGAAACATCCATACACACTCATTCACACACATACACTATGGACAATTTAGCTTACCCAATTCACTTATACCACATGTCTTTGGACTTGTGGGGGAAGCTGAGCACCCGGAGGAAGCCCACGTGAACACAGGGAGAACATGCAAACTCCACACAGAAATGCCAACTGACCCAGCCGAGGCTTGAACTAGGGACCCTCTTGCTGTGAGGCGATCGTGCTACCCACTGAGCCATTGTGACTGCCTTTTTGACAATTTATAATTGACAAAATGTTAAATCCATTTAATTTACAAAGCATACTTTTTTCTTTATGAATCATTTTCAATGATGCATGTTTCACTAGAAGATGATCGGGTCAAATGTATAGTATCCAGCTTATTAGAAGAACAGGCCTCTGTCCAGCAATGTTTTGTAAAAGTTACTGACAAAATGCACAGAAGTTTTCAGTTTATATGAATACTTACGGAGACCCGGAAGGGATATGGTGGTGGGAAAAAAATTGGGTGGGAGAAAAAAAATAAGGAGTGGGAGAAAAAATAATGGGTGGGAGGAAAATATATATTTCTGTTTTGCGTTCCCTCGCAAAGCTGTTTTTCCACAAACAGTTCCTGTTCACTTCATACATGTCAACCCCGTTTTTGCTGGGATTCTCCCATATTTTACCATTCTATCCCACTATCATCCTATCGTTAAGTGTTTTCCCATATTTCTCATGTATTTTTTAATCTTGAAGCTCACTAATATTAATATTAAATGTCTGCATTCACTTGCTTTCCATTAAAGCTATCTGTCGGTCATCACCTTTCATATGCAACCTCTGAATCAGATGTATATGAGCTCCGTATGATAAACTGATCCCCGATCAGCCTCTGTACACACCATTTTAAGAAACATCTTTGTTATCAAACAAGTGAAGAGCAGCAGATGAATCTCTCATCTTTTTGATTGATAACAGGGGTGTTACTGTAAGATTGTGCAGATCTATAATGAAAGCATTACATTACTTTAGTAACTGTTTCTGCTCATTAAAGAGAAAATTAGTTGTGTTTAACATAAAACATGCAGGATGGACATGTTTAGATATTATTAAGAGTATTTGTCTGTTTAAACACAAATCCGAATATCAAAGTGTCCTGCACTTTCGCTCCTCTTTAAATGGCGTGTACAGAAGCTGATCTGGGATCAGTTTATCATACGGAGCGCGTCAGTCATGGCTTACTAGTCATTGGCTTATGCATTTGCTGATTCGGAGGTTGCATATGAAGGGGGATGATCGACGCACAGCTTTAATGGAAAGAAAGTAAAAAATACATGAGAAATATGGGAAAATACTTAATCATATAATAGCAGGATAGATTGGTAAAATACGGCATAATTCTGGCAAAAATTGGAGCGTTGACATGTATGAAAGGAACAAAGTGTTTGTGGAAAAACAGTTTTGCGAATGAACGCACACTTTGTGAGGGAGCGCAACACTTTGCGTGGCAACGCAAAACATCTTTGCATGGGAACGCAAAACTTTGCGAGGGAACACAAAACTTAAAAATATATAATTTCCTCCCACCCATTATTTTTTCTCCCACTCATTATTTTTTTTCTCCCACCAATTTTTTTTCCCACCACCATGTCCCTTCCAGGTCTCCATAAATACTAAACATTTACATAAACAAAAACATAAAAAAAAAAAACTTTATCACATTAATTTTTTTAACACAAACGTGCACTTTATTTTACATACTGGATTTAATTTATCTTAGTCACATTCACACTCATACACTACGGACAATTTAGCCTACCCAATTCACCTACACCACATGTCTTTGGACTTGTGGGGGAAACCGGAGCACCCGGAGGAAACCCACACAACCACGGGGAGAACATGCAAACTCCACACAGAAATGCCAACTGACCCAGCCGAGGCTCGAACCAGCGACCTTCTTGCTGTGAGGCGAACGTGCTACTCACTACGCTAATATTTTTCATGAATTTAAATGTATTATCTTTCCATTTCTAAATATGTCCTGTGATAATATTAAAGTATAATTTTAATAAATATATCTGTTTAATAAATGTTTTTTTTTATTCAAATGTGTCTATATATTACCCATGTTCACTGTGAAATTGAAAAAAATATTCATTTTAGAAATGGGGTGTACTCATTTATGCTGAGCATTAGAAACTTAATTCATGAACTCCAAATAACTGTTACCTCTTGATCAAAAATATTCAACGATATGGCGTTTCTGTGTGGAGTTTGCATGTTCTCCCCGTGTTCGCGTGGGTTTCCTCTGGGTGCTCTGGTTTCCCCCACAGTGCAAAGACATGCAGTACAGGTGAATTGGCTAGACTAAATTGTCCATAGTGTATGAGTGTGAATGAGTGTGTATGGATGTTTCCTAGAGATGGGTTGGGGCTGGAAGGGCATCCGCTGTGTAAAATGTGCTGGAAAAGTTGGCGATTCATTCCGCTGTGGTTTTCTTTTCGGCTTAGTCCCTTTATTAATCCGTGGTCGCCAGCGGAATGAACCGCCAACTTATCCGATATTAGTTTTTACACAGCAGATTCCCTTCCAGCCGCAACCCATCACTGGGAAACATCCATAAATTCTCAATTACCCACATACACTACAGACAATTTAGCCTACCCAATTCACCTGTACCACGTGTCTTTGGACTTGTGGGGGAAACCGGAGCACCTGGAGGAAACCCACGCAAATACGGGAAGAACATGCAAACTCCACACAAAAATGCCAACTGACCCAGCCAAGGCTAGAACCAGCAACCTTCTTGCTGTGAGGCGACAGCACTACCTACTGCGCCACCGTGCCACCTTATATATAATTTATATCATTTAATTTTATTTAACCAAGGATGGGTTAATGTTATATTAATAGGCAAAAAGACAGAGAACAAAATAAATAGATCACTATAAATGGCCACAATTGTTTATGTGTCAATAATCATGCATTTTTGTGAAACCACAGTGCCCTGTAAAATGTTTTAATTCTTCCTTCGGGCATTTTATTCACCTTTTATTTAACTGTAATCACTCAGTCTGTCAAGTCAAAGTAAATATCTCTATTGGCTGAACAAGTCCTGCATCCAAATCCTTGCGAATGTAAGCATAAACATTAAGGAAAGTTGTACTATGTGGAATTACAATACAGAGAGTTACAATACAGCACAAGAGAGCAGAGCTGACGTCGAAGAACAAAGCAATCATAGTTTCCATAAAAAAACAGTTAATAAAAGTTTCAAAATGTTACGGTGAGAATTGAGCACAGAAATAATTGTATAAAGCTTTTTTGGAGTTTGTTGGAGTGATGTGTGCTTTTTCCAGGTTATCCCATTATTATCTACTGGTTGAATTATTTTTTTCATTTCACCTATAACACAAAATGCAAGTGGAAAATATTTGCTACTAAAATTGAAACTTTTTATTGTGCCAACAAAACTGGCACACATTTTTATTTCCAAAACAGATATTATTTCTAATTTGGCCAACCTTAGCAGTTGCTTCCATAACCAAAGGTCAGCTTAAAATGTATGATGTACTGTAACTAGTCAATAGCAAACTTTGAACTAGAGAGGCCATAAATATATTGTCTCATCTACAGCAAGCAGTCTGTCACAGTCACAGTCAGTAATTACTTTATTTGTATCACCTACTACAGCAAGCAGTCTTTAATTACTTTAATTACAATTATTTTTTTATATTGAAAGCAGTTAGCAACAGATTCAAAACAGTCAAAGAGGGATACGGTGCCAGCCGCAGAATATCAAATAGGTTTTGGGTAAATTTAGTGTAAATCAATAAATAAAATAAAGCATGAAACCTTTAATGCCGCTTATTAACAATTTAAATTCTAAACTGTTGCAATACGACCATGAAGCATTTTCATAAAACTCTGCAACAGTAATGTTAATGTATTTCTGAGAAAATGAACACGCTTTTTTATCACAAGCCACTGGACGTTTTACTTTGAAACTGCCACATAATATAATTTCTTCCAGTGTTGCTACAGGGACACATTTTTCAGAAGCCTTGGATCCAAATATTATGGAAATGACAAATCAATAAGCATTATAAATTAATCTGAATACAAAGCTACAGTAAATGACAAATCATTCGGCACTGTGTACTAATGAGGTCATTAAAAATAAGAAACTGCTAAAAGAAACTCACAGAGCCACAATACAGCTTTGAAGAAAATGCTTTTACTGTTAGTAGTGCTCTAATACATTTCTGCTTTTCCCTCAACCCATTTTTTAGAGATTTTTAAGAAACATGGAAGTAGATACTTCTCTTCTCATGTAACAGGTTGCTTTCTGTAATGCATAGTAATCTAATTCTGCAGGAATGTATAACTGATCCAGGCAGAGAACTGCTAGATCTCTAAGAAATGGTGATGTGTTATATTTTAATCTAGTGAGCTACCTGATGCTTTACTCTTGCAATTTTTAATCAAAATACTTGCATCAGTGTCATGTGATGATGCGTTTACTGGAATGAGGGTGGTATTACAGTACCTGTCAATCAAATTAAATCCACCAACTCCTGATGGGCACAATACATTTCCGCCCTTTATTTTTTTTCACTTGAATATACTACATAGTGAGAAAGAAATTGAGTTTTATGCCCAAAAAAATCCTATTTTGGTATTTTAGATCATATTTTCCCACAATCTTTGCACCATTCACACCTGTAAAGTTGCTTTCTTTGGACTTTAAGTTAAATGAGAACTGATTCATTTAGGTTACATCTCACACATGGTTAGATCACTCACACATCTACAGGGATTACTTTCAGTGAGCAATGAAACCGGCAAATTATGAGCCTCATGGGCATCATCTAAAATATATTGGCTTGTTGAATTCCTATCCTGCGTGTAGCGTCACTAGTGTGGCTAAAACCTGCAGTTTTTCAGCAAATGCTCTCTCCAATTAGCCCTCCCCTGTGGTGTCTTCATTCATTATTTACGCTGCTGACATCCACTTAATTCTGCCTGTTATAATGCTTGTATTGTCTCAAGTACTTTTATAGGTATTCCCATTCAAGGTCAATTGGCCATGGCATTTAAATGATGAATGCTACTTGTTCCGAGTGAGATATGTTCACTTCTGAGAACAAATTGTCCTTTTCAGAAAGCTGTCTGCTTTGGGTTCGCATTTCTAGGCATTTAAAGTATGACAACACACTGTAGCAGTTTTGTGCTCTTCTTTTAGAAATATTCACCCCATGCTGATTGTTTTTCATCCTGCTGTGTCAATTAAAAAAAGTTTTGAAACAACATGAATTGAGTTGATTGGTAGAACAATAGTATCACTTCAAGAACTTTCAGAAACAATAAAAAAAAACATCCACATCACTCCTGCTGTCAGCAGAAAGAAAAAGTTTGAAAGAGGTTATTAACAACTGGCACATCTCTGAAAGTGTCTTGTAGCAAAATGGAAGCACTCCACACACATTCACCTTTGTGAGAGAATGGCTGTAAAGAAGTTTCCGACAAAAGCCTGACCTTAAGTTAGAGCTGGAGTTTGTTAGAATCCATGTGACAAATCTGAAACCAACTGGAAGAAGTTTGCAAGATTTATTAAAGTATAAAGCTTCTGTCATAAAACAAGTCCCTAATCAAAGGATCTTGAGAAGTTTGAGTACTAAAATGTTCTGCTTGTCAAAATGAATGATTCCATCCATCATAGCAGGCATTATGGATCTGGTGCCTGAGAGATGGGCATGATACCAGCTCTTCGTCAGCCAGAGTCAGATCACTCTGTTCTGATTCTGCTCCACAATTGAGATCAGCTGCCATATGCTGCATGAAAACAGACAAATACAGGTACAAGACTTTCATTATCACAGCACTCTTAATTATTTGTCACAGTTAACAGAATATAGTTCGCTTAAGTTTTTAATTTAATCATTCTTTTTGCAATCCAAAATCCATGTTTTTGTTTAACAAAATAAGACAACACAAAATAAGAAATTCTAAAAAAAAAATGTGGGTAAACACTAAGTTGACGGTACCTTTCAACTACCATTGTAGAAAACACAACAATACAAAGTCATTTGGTACTCTCAACTGTTTAGACTACTGTTTATAGTCATTAAACTGAGTAAGAGCTAGATACAATCCCTAAACCTAACCTTTACCCATGTGCTGTACATACAGAATTTACTTTAACAAAATGGCACTAGGGGCGCCACGGTGGCGTAGTGAGTAGCACGTTCGCCTCACAGCAAGAAGGTCGCTGGTTCGATCCCCGGCTGGGCCAGTTGGCATTTCTGTGTGGAGTTTGCATGTTCTCCCCGTGGTTTTGTGGGTTTCCTCCGGGTGCTCCGGTTTCTCCCACAGTCCAAAGACATGCGGTACAGGTGAATTGGGTAAGCTAAATTGTCCATAGTGTATGTGTATGAATGAGAATGTATGGATGTGTTTCCCAGAGATGGGTTGTGGCTGGAAGGGTATCCGCTGCGTAAAACAGGTGCTGTATAAGTTGGCGGTTCATTCCGCTGTGGCGACCCCGGATTAATAAAGGGACTAAGCCGAAAAGAAAATGAATGAATGAATGAATGAAAATGGCACTAATTTTACTATTATAATTGTATTATTATTAGTAGTAGTAGTGGTGGTGGTGGTAGTAGCAGCAACAGTAGTAATAGTAGTAGTGGTAGCAGTTTTTACAGTAGTATTACAATAGAAGTATTACTTGTAATATAAGTACTAGTTATCACAGTAGTATTAAATTAGTAGTAGTGATAGTAACAATATTACTAGTAGCTATAATAGTAACAGTAATGATAGTAGTCCAAGTAGAAACAGTAATATTGCAGTATTAGTAGTATTAGAAGCAGCAGAAGTAGTAATAGCTATTGCTGTTGCAGTAGATTTACCGTAGCAGTAGTAGTGAAATAAGTACCATTTATAACAGTAGAATTAAATTTGTAGTATTAGTAACAATATTACTAGTAACTACAATAGTATAATAGCAGTAATAATAGTAACATTAGTATTACAGCAATAATAGTAAAAATGGATGGCACTAGTAGCAGTAGTAGCAGTAGTAGCAGTAGTATTAGCAGTTACAGTAGCATTACAGTAGTAGTAGTACAGTAGTAGTTGTAATACAGTAGCAGCAGTAGTAAGTTAGTATTATGGTTGTAGGAGTGGTGGTGGTATTAGTAGTATTAGAGGTGGCAGCAGCAGTAATAGTAGTAGTGGTGGGTGGTGGTAGATTTGCAGTAGTATTACAGTAGTAGAAGTAGTAGTAGTATTATAAGTACTAGTTATCACAGTAGTATTAAATTAGTAGTAGTAGTAGTAATAGGAACAATATTACTAGTAGTTATAATAGTAGCTGTAATAATAGTAGTAGTGGCCCAAGTAGTAACAGTAGTATTCCAGTAGTAGTAGTATTAGAAGCAACAGAAGTAGTAGTAGTAGTAGTAGTAGTTGTTTGTGTTACAGAACTATAACGGTAGTAGTAGTTGTTGTAGTAGTAGTGGTGGTAGTACAATAAGAACTATTCATTACGGAAGTATTTAATTTGTGATAGTACTAATAGTAACAATATTTCTAGTAGCTATAATAGTATAATAGCAGTAATAATAGTAATACTGTTCTAAGTAGGAACAGTAGTATTACAGCAGTACTAGTAGTCATTTTAGTGTTACAGCAATAATAATAAAAATAGTAAGCATCACATACAGTAGTATTAGTAGTTACAGTAGCATTGCAGTAGTAGAAGTAGTACAGTAGTAATCACAATAGAGTAGCACCAGTAGTAAGTTAGTAGTACAGTAGTAATCATAATAGAGTAGCACCAGTAGTAAGTTAGTAGTACAGTAGTAGTCGTGATGGTGATAGTAGTAGCATTAGTAGTGGCAGCAGCAGTAATAGTAGTAGTGGTAGTAATTTTTTAAAATACTATTACAGAAGTAGTAAAATAAGTACTGGTTATTACTGAAGTATTCAATTAGTAGTAGTAGTAATAGTAACAATATTACTAGTAGCTCATTCATTCATTCATTTTCTTTTCGGCTTAGTCCCTTTATTAATCCAGGGTCGCCACAGCGGAATGAACCGCCAACTTATCCAGCATTTGTTTTACGCAGCGGATGCCCTTCCAGCCACAACCCATCTCTGGGAAACACATCCATACATTCTCATTCACACTCATACACTATTCACCTGTACCACATGTACCCAATTCACCTGTACCACATGTCTTTGGACTGTGGGGGAAACCGGAGCACCCGGAGGAAACCCACGCAACCACGGGGAGAACATGCAAACTCCACACAGAAATGCCAACTGGCCCAGCCGGGGATCGAACCAGCGACCTTCTTGCTGTGAGGCGAACGTGCTAACCACTCGGCCACTGTGGCGCCCTTACTAGTAGCTATAATAGTATAATAGCAGTAATAATAGTAATAGTGGTCAAAGTAGCAACAGTAGTTATTACAGTATTATTAAATTATTAATAATAGTAATAGTAGTACTAGTAGTAGCATTAGTATTACAGCAGTAGTAGTAACTTTGTATTAGAAAGAGTAGTAGTAGTATTAGTAGTAACAATAGTATTACAGTAGCAATAGTAGTAGTAGTAGTAGTAGTAGTAAGCAGTAAGTAGCAGCAGTAGTAAGTTAGTATTACAGTAGTAGTATAGTAGTAATAGCAGTATTACAGCAGTAGTAATAGTAAAACATCAGTAGTAGATACAGTAGTAGTAGTAGTAGCAGCAGTAGTATAGCAATAGTAGTAGTAGTACTCGAAGTAACAGTACTATTATAGCAGTAGTAGCACACAAAAAATCAGTGGTAGATATAGTAGCAGGAGTAGTAGTAGATACAGTGGTAGTAATAGT
>CAIGQQ010035826.1:13750429-13762417 GCA_903798035.1 Danio albolineatus
GTAGTAGTAGATACAGTGGTAGTAATAGTATAGTAATAGTAGTAGTAGTCATAGTAACAGTACTATTACAGCAGTAATAATAAAAAAAATCAGTAGTAGATATTGCAGCAGGAGTAGTAGTAGATACAGTAATAGTAGTAGTAGTAGTAGTATAGTAATACTAGTAGTACTCGTAGTAACAGTACAATTACAGCAGTAGTAGTACAAATAATCAGTATTTAAATATAGTAGTAGGAGCAGTAGTAGATACAGTAGTAGGAGTAGTAATAGTAGTAGTAGTAGTAGTAGTAGTAGTTGTTGTTGTAGTATTTGCATTTGCATTTGGCAGTTGCTGAGTGTTTTGGACCCAGGTTCAAACAACAACAAAATCAAAAAGCATTGATATTACCATTTATATTTCTTATTAAGTTTTAATACAGGAAAGACAGACAATAATCACAATGGATCCTTCCAGTACCCGCAGTACAGAAGCACACTTGAGGGATCTTTATGTATTACTACATGATATAACTGACAGCATAAGTCAAAAAAGGCAGTGCTGGGGGAAAGAAACAGTGGCACAGTAGTGTTTTGGCATTTTTTGATATATTGATATGATTTCATGAAGTTACTCATAGTGAAAAAAGAGAGAGAGAGAGAGAACAGTGCATCTCCCAGATGTCTCAACTGCACTTTGTGTTGCTTACATTGTGTGGGAGGTTATAAGTGATAAAAGCTATTGCAGGTGGGCTCCTCTTTGAAGCCATCGATAGACCCAACAGCCAACAGGACTCTGAAACTTTCCAGTTGCCCATAACAGGTGTTGGGCAAAGAACTGGGAATTGGTGACGAATGCAAAAGTCAACAAAACAACCACACTATAGCTTCAAATCTGTCGCTTACTAATCCAGTCGGAATAACTCAAACTCAAATACAACTTTCAATGTTGAACTGTGGTTAGATTTGTCCATAAACAGATGGCAAAATCGTATTGTGTAACAAAGTAGAGGGAAATTGATACATTTTAAATTAATCAAATGAAAACTTTAACAGTGTTTTTAACCACAATCCTAAACTTTTGAACTTAAAATCCAACGTTAAACTGTAGTTACTGTATATTTGCTGTTAAACAGATGACAAAATCACATTGTGTAATATGAGTTAGCTTGTATGAAAATGTATAACTTCTACAACTACTAAGGAAATCACTGCATTAAATGACTGTTTGCTTTCTAGCAATGCTCATTTTTTTCTAAAGCTAACCACTATTCCAAGCCTAACCAGAATTTCATCTAAGATAAATTAAAATAAGAGCCGTTCTTTTTAATTTTCAGGGTTACAGAAGTGTATTGTAACTTATACATACTGTACCGTGGTGCATATCGCTTAGTAATGTAATTCAGTTCAGTAAGATTTGACTATCGATTGATCTGTGGTTAGATTTGTAGACTTTCTGATAAATATTTGCATTCCCTCTGACATGTAGCTGTAAAAAGACCAAACTCCTGCTACAGAAAACATCCCCCAAACCATTTTCTAAGTGCTTTTGTTTTTGTCATGTGTTTCCTTTTTCCTGTTATTCGTTAATTTCAGTAGTTTCACCTGTGTCCCATCCCTGTTAGTAATTTGTCCAATCATCTCTTGTGCAATTACAGTATACCCTGAGTTTGTTTAGTTCTTTGTCCGGTATCGTATCGTCACACTCCATGTCCTGACTGTGTGTGATGGTCTAGCTCCTGTTTTAAGTGTTTTTTGTAAATAAATATGTGTTGCTGTTGTTGTTTTGTTTTTATAATTCCTGTGATCCGTGCATTTGTGATCTACCTGATATTGTATCTAATATCCATCTGATATTGTAAGCTACCTGTGATATCAGTGGTGAACTGATTGACACTTGAAATTCTCTGCATTAATCTGTCATCTGCTGCATTTGTCGGAAAAGACCATCCTTTTTTTTTTTCAGGGGATCCTGAACAAGTTAGAGACATTTTAAAAATGCAATATCCTAAAAATCACAAATTTGAAACAACCAATTTCTCTTGGTATGGCTTAAGGGGTCATCCATTTGTCCTTCCTTTGAAAAACTTTCTGTCAGAAAGTTTCAATGACTCACCATCTTTCTAAGTCAGTGAAAGCTGGAAAGTTTGGCTCCCAGTTCAGTGGGACTTGTCAGATAAACTAAAAAATGTCACCAGGTTAACTAAATGAACACAAACCGATACAAGGTTCCTGAAAGTATGCTCTAATGTGCTAAAAAAAACTGCTTTAATTAGGACTAGCAGAATTTTAAAACTGGGGGGAATTTAAAATGAACAAAATTTAGATCATTGGTTTTACCAATCTTTTTCCCCCTATCGTTAAATACAATCTTTACCAGGTTTTAATCGAAAACCTTGTTGCAACGGACTGACCGACCAATCGACTGACCCACCCTCCTCCTTCCCTAATTCCAACCCAAAATGTTTTCGATTGACCCACCCACACACTTCCCTAAACCTAACCAACAATTTTCAAAAGCAATCTTCAGAACGTTTTCAGAATGAGCCTGTGTTGGATTTTTAAAAATCGGACATTCACATGTCTGTGAGAGGCCGGGAATGCGAATATAAATCCCCCACCCAGTGCTTAATTTGTAAATGAACAATTTCTGGAACAAACCAGGAAATAAAAGTGGTGATCAACGCCAACCACAAAATTTCAGTTTTCCTGGAACTCTTTTATTATTTTGTACCGTATATGGGTTGATCGTAAATAAAAAAAAATAAAAAAAACATCTGCAACTCTTATGAAACATCACTATTCAGTTCACTAACATCACTGACATTCAGTTCGCTTCACTATTATGTGGCAAGTGAAAAAAAAAAAAAAATAGTTAAAGCACTCACTCTGTCTAATCTTCAAGAAGAGTCCACAGTTTCCTCTTCCGTCATGTTTACTGGCTGACTTGATCACTTTGCTTTTGTTTCCCGCAATCCTGATTCAGGGACGCGGTTCCATCGTCCCATTGTCAGATTTATTCATGGTTGTAAAAATATGCTTCTTTGCAGCTTTGAAACTACAAATATTATTTAGGTAGGAAACTATGCCATTATTTATTTACACTGCTCACTGCAGGCAAAACAATAATCACCAACCAGTGAGAGTGACTATAAAATGTAAGAAAGCTGATTGGTCGAAAATATTGTTGAGGGCCAATAGTTAAACGAGCCCTCTGCTTTAACTTCGGCTTGGTGACTACCTTTATGTATGTGCTTGCACACACAATCCACACAGCGTTGTTCAGTGTTTTTCATTCGCACTTATTCATGTTCTCTCTCTCTCTCTCTCTCTCTCTCTCTTTCTCTCTCTCTCTCTCTTTCTCTTATACAGTACATACGCACACATGCAGCTATTCACCACACAAAAGTTAATCATCAATTAAAATAAATACCGGAAAGCAAATCACAAAAATCTGACATTTTCCTGAACAGGATCTGGTAAGATCCGGCTCAAATTAAGCACTGACACACCCTAATCCCAACCGGGTGTTTTCAAAAGCCAAAAATCTCAAACTCGAACCCTATAGTGCTCCACATCACAAGTACAAAATTGTACAAGGTGAGCTACTGAGCAAACTAACCATGGCAGAAAAGTCATCTATATAGAGATAAGCATGTGATGCATTACAAAACGTGTTCAATTACATATCATAGATGATTTTAAGGTGTTTTGTAATTTTGATTTGGTGCCATGCAAAGAACCAGGTTAACATAATCTGTAAGTATCAGTAACTTATTGTAAAAACGTCATCCTGTCTTGTAGCATTTGTTTTACCTATAAACTACAGAAAGATAAATGTTGAAGCACATATATTTACTGTTTGCAAAAATGTAGCACAAAACACATACTTCCAATAAGCCTGTTTTTGTTTTGTTTTTGGTTTCTGGCACGTAATGAGTAAAAATTGAATGATACAGATTATTTATGTTTACTGTAAAGTATAATTTCAGAATATGGGTTACTGAATGTGTCATGGATTGATGATATCAAACTTCAGATGGATCTTGCGTGTGTCTGTGTTTAACACGTTGATTGTCATTTAGTCTGACAACATGACATTCATAACAGGTTGTCTTATACAGTCTGACAAGGTACAATCGTAAAAGACTATTAAAAAGTCTGAGTCGGGCTTAAGAGACATCAAGAAGAGAGCATATTTGATTTTTAGTGCAACAGAATTGAATAGGAAGATAGTAAGGCATAATCTCGCTTATTTACTCTATGTAATCCGGTTGGAATAAATCATAAGAGATTTGGCTTTCAGAAAATATCAGGAAATATAGACGGCAAACAGCAAAGTACTGACACTGGCAGAATCCATAGATACCATTATTGATCTGATCGAAGCAAACCACACAGATGCAAGGCATGCTCATGCTGCTGACCGGTAGTGGTTAAGCTGATTCAATGATCAAAGATTTAATAGAAATGTCAAGTACAGCACAATGCTGACTGCAAGCAAAGGCTGCACCTTCACATGCTCGGCGAGTTGTGTGCTTCAGTCAAATGTTAATGGCAATTCAGGACTTGGCTGGGGCAAAATCCCCTTCATCAGAATGGAAATTGCCTTGCAACTTTTTAATGGGTTTATAGGGCTTTGTTGCATATAAATGGCGTAGGTAATCAATAACAACGTGTGCATGTTGAGTTGCATGCGAGATCACAATCACACAGGATCTCTATCGGCAAAGACATGCATTTATATGGCCAAGATAAAGCCTTTACAATCATTCTCCATTTACACTATAGAATGGTCTGCAACACAGTTGTCACTGTCTCCATCACTCTTTCTTTCTTACCTGCTCTCTTCTTACAAACTCATAGTCTCACATATTGGTGAAACTATTCAATTTTGAAATGATCAGTTACAGAAAACACTACGACATTCCTATTTGCTTAATGTGATAGTTCACCTCAGTAGTGAGGTTAAAGCCTGGTGTCTTGACATTTTATTCTACCCATCATATTATGCTATTAACACTGTTTTTGAATGGTTCTAAGGTTGGTATTAGGGATTAGGTAGGTTATATTACTGCATTTGTTAGGTTATAGGTGTATATTAGGTTATATTACAGCTTCATATCAAATTATTCTACATAAAAATTTACACTGGTATCAAAATCTGATGGGTAACATATTGCTTCATCAAAATGTGCTACCTACTTTTTGAATGGGCGGTAGGACAATCTGACAAGGTAGGACAAATCGACAGAACACTGGCTCACACTGCAATTTTTAATAAGTCTGAACTATCGTATCATGTCAGAATGCACGAACATGGCCCCCATGTCAAACTGTAAGATCTCAGCTGTCATAATTTCAGAGTGAACGACACCAAAGACGCGCCAAAAACAGAAGAAAACTCATCCGGAGTTTGACGTCATCTATTAGTGATACTTTCACTATCCCACATTCTAAAATGATGAACATAACATGAATATGAACATAAACAATCTGTAGCGGCAATTTTGCACTCAGCGTGCCTCAATAATAAGACCAAATAGAAAAAAACTTGACATTTCCCTGCAGTAGTCTAAAGTTGTCGCACGTACTGAGTCATCAGATTCTGCACTCTTATTGGTTCTTGGTTTGACGCTCGTTGCAGTGGTTGTAACATGCAGGAAAGTGACTGAAATTTTCTGACACTGCCAGAACTTCTGCCAGGGAAAATCTGATTGCAAGTGGCTGCCTATGACTATGTCAAACCAAAGATTACAGATTTTAGCCTAGGATTTCAGAAATCTTTTAGAACAGAATTTGTCTCAGATTATCAAATCGTGGTTGAAAAGGGGGAGGGTGGGTCAGTTGATCGGTCAGTCACTCTGTCATATAGTCAGTCAAACAGGTGGATTTACGAGAGTACAGCAGATGCGAATGGCACTTTTAGAGAAATTTGACATGTCAAAAAGTCTTCACAGTGGCCTCTGGTGGATTCTGGTGGACTCTGGTGGGAAAAAAAACTGCAAAAAAAAACAAAAAACTATTGTTGCTATTGTGGTTGGCAACATGGTGGCCCATTGGATAAGTTGGTGGTTCATTCAGCTGTTGTGTTTTATTCACCACTGATGAATAAAGGAACTAAGCCGAAGTAAAATTAATGAATACAATTGTGTGTAATATAGAAGCTTGTTACCATCACAGACCTCAGTGATCAACATAACATGACATGATGCATACAGTAGATCTCGATTAGGCATGGGCTGGTATAAGATTCTCACGGTATGATAACCATGGATAAAAATATGGTTTTACGGTTTAACAGTATTGTGAATACTGCTCTAAAATATATTATTTTTAAATGTCTGGGTAAAAAAAAAACACAATTTTGAACACAAAATATTTAATTTTGAAAAACATTTATAATATTTCAGAACAGTAAACATGTCAGGCTATTTAGTTCAAATGAATCATTGACTTCTGCTGTAATCGATAGTTTCAAAAACACGGATTTCTTTACAATTTAAAGCAGCATCTTTGGATATCTTTTCTGCTGGAAATGCTGTTGTCCTTAAAAAATGTCAATCAAAAATTGTACACATACCTTAGGAACGATATAGCAGAAAATTTTTATGGTTTTAAAACCTTGACTTTTCCAAATCGCAGTATACCTTATAAACGGTTATTGTCACATGCCTAATCTCGATATAATCCTCACAGAGAAGCATTACATGCTGCTAAAGCTAAAGGGGCATCTTTGACTGTATCATAAGGATGTTGATGCAGAGATTTAAAAAAAAAAAATCTGTTTTATTGTCAGAAAGTTCACTCAATAGGAACTGTATCTCCGTTGTTATAAGTAAGTCTAGTGGATAGGCATGATGACCGACCAATTGGAGATTGCTATGCAGTGCAAGTGCACCTGGATTAGATTGATGCATTTACCATTTGCTACACAGTAGAACACAAGCTGACAACTGGAAGATCAGCATTTGCCAAGGTGCTTATATATATATATATATATATATATATATATTGTTTACATGTATGAGTGGGCCAGTGACATCCTGGCCTTTATTTAGTCTTACCACTGGTTCTGTAAAAAAACTTTTTTTTAAATCAAAATTTCACCACCCTCATGTGTACCAATGGTTCCATTTTCTGTGGTACACATGTTGAAAGATATTGTCAGTGTTTTGGTTAACACTGTTTTCCATTTAAGTGAGAAAGAAAATCCAGTGCCTGAAGAAAGTATGAGTGCACAAACTCATAAGAAAACATACATTTTAAAATGAATCAAAATCAAACTATTCATTTTCTAGCAATGCTAACCACAACCCTGAGCCTAACCAGGATTTAATCTAAAATACATTAAGAAAATGGCATTTCTTTGATTTTCAGAGCAAAATAAATGACTGAACTGGGGCTGTCACGTATCAAGATGGACAAAGCATACCATAAAAATCCATATGATTCAGTCACTATTCCAAGTTTTCTGATGCCAAATGACAGCTTTGAAATCTAGTACATTCAAATCTGCCATGCTTATGATAGGCACAAGGATTTGAGGTAACTTAGAATGTGAGAGATTTGAAAGCTATAATGTAGTTTCAGATAGGATTCGGAAGACAGCGTGACTTTTATTAAATATTTTGTCATTTTTGGAGCCTGTTCATGCAGCCTCAGTTCTCATTGAATAAAATGTTCGAATTGAGGGGGGGGCTGATGGTATCTGAGACCCCAAAAAGTGTTAGAGACTAAACATAAAAAAGAGACTATAGGCCTTCCCTTTTATTAAGAAAATTATGACAAATCCGATTAATTTCATACATTCCCTTGACACATTTTTCATAACTACTCGCTTACTTGCTAATTAATAAATTGATTAATGCAAAGTCATCAAAACTAACTTGTGCAGTCAAAACTAATTATGTTGCGACAAAAAATTAATTAAAATTTCGGTGCATGACTTTTAGGTGTAACAGTAGATAGTCAACCAAAATACTTATAATCATATGGCAGAAATACATCCTAGTCACATTTGAGAAACTCATATTAGAAATTAGGACCAGACAATGCAAAGGAACGGCTGAAGCAATAATGCTGGAAATGTGACATTTTCATTTGTAAATAAATATAATGAAAAATGTAACATATTATAAATATATATAATAATATATAAATATATAATATATAAAATATATATTATAAATATATAAGATAATAAAACAACAGTAATAAAAAAATAGGTCCCATTGTATATTCAGTGAAATTAATTACTAGGTGCATTTAAATTAATAATTTAGTGCAATGCATTATTAATTATGTACATACATGTTTTTACATTGCACTTGTGATTTATTTATTTATTTATTTTTTGCATGCAATTTTAACAACTGTTGATTTTAATTGCACTGTTGACCCATTCCTTATACCTTAGCCACTCTTAAACCCATCCATGCCACAAGTGGTGTAGTCCTAAAACAGTGGTGTACTATTACCCACCAAACACACATTTTAAATAAAAGTATACAGGCAAAGAAACAACGAAAGTCAGTGTTTCTTTGATTCATTAGCAAAATATATTTTTGTTCAACATCAGTTACCTCTAGCTAAAGACTTCCACAGAGGGAAAAACAAATACTATGGAAGTCAATGGTTACAGGTTTTCAGCTTTCTTCAAAATATCTTCTTATGTATTCAACTGGTAAAGGTTGAGTAAATTATGACAATTTACATTTTTGGGGTGAACTATCCATTTAAGAAGGAACAATTTGTTAATTTAAATTGAGATGCTAGTCATCTAATTCTATTCAATGTCTTACAGTATTCTTATCTAATAGTGCCCCCAGAGACTGAGCCAAATAGGCTCAACAGACCTGTTTGCTGTAGTTCAAATCCCTTTCTATATTCAAGTAAACTTTTTTCCATGCATTAGATAAATAAAAGTGCCACTTTGTGTGGACATACATGTTTATGACATTTATGGGGCATATATGTGCTTTACTTGTAGGGGACATATACGTTTCTGGCATATATGTGGACAAATATGTTTCTGACATATATGGAACATATGTTTCTGGCATATACTGTAAGTGGACATATACTGTATGTTTCTGACATGTATGGTACATATATGTTTCTGGCACATATGTGGACATATTTGTTTCTTACATATATGGGACATATATGTGCTATACATATAGAGGACATATATGCTTTTGGCATATATAGGACATGTGTCTTGCATATATAATAGGACATATATGTTTCTGGCATATATGTGGACATATGTTTCTGACTTATATGGAACATATATGTACTATACATGTATGTTTCTGGCATTTATGTGGACATATGTTTCTGACATATGGGACATATGTTTCTGGCATATATGTGGACATATAAAGTTGAAGTCTGTATTATAAATTATTGATTCAGTATTATATACTGAATTATATACTGAATTATTAGCCTCCCTGTTTATTTTTCCCCAATTTCTGTTTAACGGAGAGAGAAAAAAAAAAGAAAAAAAATTAGAGGGGCTAATAATTAAACTGTATGTTTCCAACATATTTGCGACAAATATGTGTTTTAACAAAATGGACGTAAATGTTTCTGGCATATATGGGACATATGTGTTATACTTTAGGGGACATATATGTACCTGGCAAATATGTGGACATACATGTTTCTGACATATATTAGACATATATGTGTTTCACAAATATCAGACATACTGTGAAAAATTCCTTGCTCTGTAAAACATCATTTGGGAAATATTTAAAAAGTAAATGTGGAAATGGGGCATATATGTGCTATACCTGACGAGGATTCGAACCTGCTCTCTCTTTCCTGGATAATGAGCACCACATCAAATCCAGAAGCAGACTTAGTGGCCGTGCTTTCCCAGGCTGCTTCGGCCGTGGACCTGGAAATGGTTTATACCCCACACTGTAAAAAATTCCCTGTAGATTTTACAGTAAACAGCTGGCAGCAGGGTTGCCAGCCAGTTACTGTATTTTTCACAGTAGCATCACTGTAATTTAATTTACAGCCTTTAACTGTGAATTAAATAGAATAGACTGCAGTACCTCGATTTGGCCAAACCTCTGTTTGAATTTATGGACAAATATTTCTAATGTGTACATTAATAATGATGATTAAAATTCGTTATTTCAAAACATTCAGTTTAACCCCAAATCTCTTATACTGTAGCTCACGTGCATGAAGATCTAAAATTAACATAGAGACTCTTTCTGCATCAGCAACTAAACTTTAAATCAAGAAACATGCAGGATAACATCAGTCCTGTTCATCTTTGACTCAAACACTGACTCTACTCTCCTCCACAATGGTGACACACAGAAGAAATTTGACTCAGGTTTTACAGAAAAATACTGTTTTTTCTTGATTTTACAGAATAATACTGGCAGCTGGGTTGCCAGCCACATACTGTGTTTTTGCAGTCTACGCCTGTAGTTTACATTCACAGTATATTACTGTTAAAATACAGTTTTACACTCTCTCAAACCTTTAACCCTTTAAACCTCACAGAAAAGTTCTCTGTTTTAAATGAACACTTCCAAGTGTCCACTGAGCGCTCAAGAAACAGGCAAACACAGCTGAAGATAATGAGTTAATTATATAATAATTGAGTATTGGTGATTAACAAATGCTGCTTACAAAAAGAACTACTGAAGTAAAAAACAAGAACAGTAAATAGAGAAACAAAAAACTTGTCAAGCTTTGTAATGAAATGTTGTACAACAAATTATTAAATCCCCCCAAAAATAAATAAATAAGTAAAAAAAATCTGCAGATAGTTAAAGCACTCCACAAACAGCATCATCAGCTACACTTAATTACTAGCTTTGTCTAACATCCACCAAAGTTCTTCTTGAGACAAAACTTTACATTTAAAGTCACCATCATGGAGAAAAGTGTTTGCTTTAGTTGGGCTCTTAGCCCTGAACTGCTTAATATTAATTTATTTGGGCTGTAACTTAAAGAACTTTGTTTGAAAAATGTATTAGTTACAGTAAACTAGCCAAGTAAAGTAAAATAAAATAAAAAACATCACATAAAATGAAAAACAATAAACAGTGTCTGGTGATACTGATTTAGTTTTAAATGAGGTACAACCTGTGATGAAATAGTTCACTGATGTTAACCAATGTTTAATCCATTATTAAAAGTAACATGCTAGCACATGCCACAGAATTATGAAGGTTTATAAGTGAAACAAAAATTCTACGGTTGAACCTGTGGTCACAGAGACATCAATAATCAGAGTATGAACCTCAACAATGGTGACCATTAACAAATGAACAAAACTAACAAACATCACAAACAGGAGGCTAAAAATGACAAAATCAACAACGTCAAAATAAACAACAACAGAATCAACAACAAATAATGAAAACTGTAACACCAGTAAGCTATATAATTTATTCATACTGCAATGCATGCTGGGATTTTTGTTCTCTGCCACACCCAGCATGCATTGCAGCATAAAATATTTTAATTGTTACCATTGTTGAGGTAAAAGGTCTGATTCTTGAGGTCTGAGTGTGTCATCAAAACAGCTGAACTGTTTTTTTTTTTTATTATCTTGTTTACTCTCTCTGCCGGAAAATTAACTGGTTACTTTTCTGTTTATCATTGATAACATAAATGCACAAAACACAGTAAAAAGTGGTAAATTATTTCAGATAATCAATCATATTTTTAGGCTTGAAGTAATTCTAGCACAATAAGAGCAAAATAGTTTACGTTATAGCAAAGGTGTTTCATAATCTCTGAGTTACAGCACCCAGAGTTTGCTGTAACTCTAGGTCAAGGGTGAAGAGCCCAATTAAAGCCACTGACCTCCAATATGGTGACACCAAACTAAATAAAACACCAAAATCTCTGTTAATTCTCAATAAGAACTGTGTAGAAGTCAAAGCAGTCAGTAATTAGTGAATCTGCTGAAGCTTTGTGAAGTTTAATTGTCTTCTGCAGAGACTGAAGGTGTTTTATTTCACGTGA
>CAIGQQ010035826.1:13762817-13791994 GCA_903798035.1 Danio albolineatus
CCGGGTGCTCCGGTTTCCCCCACAGTCCAAAGACATGCGGTACAGGTGAATTGGGTAAGCTAAATTGTCCGTAGTGTATGTGTGTGAATGAGAATGTATGGATGTGTTTCCCAGAGATGGGTTGTGGCTGGAAGGGCATCCGCTGCATAAAACAAATGCTGGATAAGTTGGCGGTTCATTCCGCTGTGGCGACCCGGATTAATAAAGGGACTAAGCCGAAAAGAAAATGAATGAATGAATGAATGAATATATATGTGTGTGTGTGTGTGTGTGTGTGTGTGTGTGTGTAATCAACTACTTCTGCTTATATCCCTGTATAATACGAATGCCTATTATAATGCCTATTAAAAAGTCATTTTTATGTTATATTAAATCTTCATGTATTAAATATTGTATGTTTCTGTCTTTTTATTTGCTTGCCGATAATTTTACAGTAGCTTTTTATTACATAAATAAAATTGTCGGAAGAAGTTATGGTCAAATCGTAGGATGATTAAGCTCTACACTGTTAAAAAAATAAATAAATTGGGTAAATTTCAAGTTTCAAGTCAATTTTGGGTAAAATATGGACCAACCTAGGGCTGGGTTAAAATTTAACACATATTTTGGATTGAAATAGTCTAACATTTTATAATTTACATATACTCTCAATGAAAAATAATTAGGCTCAATTTTCACACATGGAATGCCCCCCAACTGACCAAACACCATTGCAAGTCATTGGGATGTGCTGGAGAAGACTTTACAGAGAGTTTTATCTCAGGGTCAGATGGCAGAGATGATCTCATTGTCAATGCAAAATCACAGCAAAAAAATGTATTGCAGCACTCGATGAAAATAATCTGTGACATGTATTTGGTTGTCAAACCAATTATGGAGACCCATCACAAGACTTGACTCAATCGGAGCATTAACATAATACCACAAGTTGCAATATCTGTATGACAGGAGGCAGAATATATAACAAGTTTATTATAATTCATCAGTGCAGAATAGCAACATAACGAATGTAATGTGAAAAAACATGCATTTTGCTACCAAAATATTGTTTCATATTAGAAATGCGACCATATACGTTTAAACTTTAATGTATACTACACTAAATGTTTTACTAAATACTAAGTACTATATACTTAATATACGTTAATACAACATAGAAAAGCCATTAGAATTCATCCAAATGCAGCGGGTGTTCGTGTGTCACTGCTGTTGATTCAACATGCGCGCGAACTGAACTCTGCTGAAAACACTCGCGAGGAAAGAGGCTGCATGGTTCCAATCAACAGTCCATAGAGGTCAACGAAAAACAAAACGGTCAGTAACCGTCACTTAGCTACTTTCTTTGAGTGCTTTGCATAAGTAACGATTTATTTAACGAACGGTGCTTTTGAAAATGATGTTCATAATAGTTTAATGTTATGCGCTTTTATATCACCTATTTAACAAAAATATGCTGTTGAATAGTTAGTTTTATTAATACTTAAATAGCCTACTTTAGTTTGATAAATATGTGATTTTTTTCTTCGTAAAACAAAAATAATAGAACTTAATGATCGTTTAGAATGAGCAAAGCGTTGTCTAGTTATAGGTATTGAGACAGCCTGTATATGCTGCTACCTGGTATGTTAACCTGTTAAGCAGATGTCCAAACGTACCCGCGGCTGAGGGTTTTTTAGGACCCAGCGGAGAGCTCAAATACGCGGCTTGATTACGCTTCATTCCCTCAAACTTACATTTGGAGATGATCGCTTTCAGCAGGTTAGTTGTTCTCTCCCTGGCAGATTAGCTATACGCTGACAACAACTGAGTCTGGCTGGAGGTCTAGTCGTAATAACTGGCAATTTACGGGCTGAGTGACTTTTTATTGGCAGAGGTTGGAGTTCTTATCAGTAAAGTATGTTCAGATGGCCGATAAGCAGTTGACAAACGTGTAGGAGAACCTGTGAGCTGCATTCAGTCAATTGCTGGTGGAGTAAAATCTCTGGGACATGATCTAATCAGGATTCATTCACTGGATGCTTTCAGTCAGCAAAACTGCCAAGGTGGGTTATTTTATTTTGTCGCTCGCATGTTGCATGATGCAGAAGAGTCTAATCATCATCAATGTACAGGTATTTTCGCGGCATCCCCTTGAGGAAATCAACTGAGGCAGGTAAAAACTTACCGCTGTGTAGCCTATATTATGAGCCGCGCTTTCATGTGAAACAGATCGCTCAGGTGTTTTCTTTTCTTTTTTTTTCTTTCTTTCTTCATATAAATAAGTTATTTTATTTATGACGGCTAATTTAATCACGGCTAAAGGGCTTGATCAAACTGCATATATTTCGGTTAATCTATTCGTACAGTATTATTAATTAATCTTTTGTTGGTTTCTGATAAAGGAGTGCACATCGCACATTTAATTTGTCACCCACAACTTGACACCAAGCTCATATTCTTTCATTACCTTTCCACGCCTCTTGCGCGCGAGCGTTCCAGGTGCGACACTGCTTCACATATTGAAGATCAACACTGCTGTTGTATCTAAATGAAAGTGTTTTGTCTAGTGCTGTCAGTAACGACAATTATTTATACTCGCTCATCTCGCCTGTTGCACATCTTCCTCATTCAACCTTAAAATTATGTCTTAGTATAGGGGAAAAAGTGTACGTGACTTTATGTATCAGGGTAATTTTTGAAATTTGGAAAATTGTCTTTTTTATACTCCAATTAGTTAGAAAACCTGATTAGGTTGGTGCATTTAATAACCCAGGAACTGATGCACTTAACTGAAAGACCCTTAGATTAAGGTTTTATTGTAAATTATGAATCTTTAATATGTTTGAAATTAGATATTTACTCACGCTAACAAAAACAAAGTGTTATGTGTTAGGTTACATAATATACTTATGATGATATTTGTCATCATTAGAGTAACAGGCCATCAATCATCAGTGTATAAACATTAGATTACTAATTAGAGAAAACTAAAAATATAATAAGATAAAGGAAGTTCAGGTAGATGGCAAGATGGATTTAAAAAAATCTGCAGATTTTAGTCCCAAGGATTACTTACTTGATGGTACTTGTTTCTTTATCTGGAGCTCAGAACAGATATGTTATTTCAGTGGATCGAGTTTTAATGGAAAGACATGTATCTGTTTGATCTCAGCTGTGTTGCGATATAACAGCATGGGGATATGTGTGAGGGTGAACTAATCTTTGCAGTTCAGCTCATTCTTTTTTGGAGTAAAGAATGTCCACACCCTGAAATATCAAATATTTTTTAACCAAACTTAATGATTTGTGATTAAACAGATGCAAAAAGCATATGACGCAGTATGAGTTTACGCACATAAAAAGGCACAACTTCTACTCCCAGTGGCAAATCAATATTTTTTTAAATCATATTCATGTTGATATTCTAACAGTCCATTTTACACCAAGTTTAGTCTCTTAAACATAACCCACAGTAGATGAATTATCACAAGCATCACCAGCTCATTGGCATCTGTTTCTCTCTTAACTGCAGCTCAGCACAGATATGTCACTTCAGTGGATTAAACTGAAAAGACTTGACTCTGTGTTAATCTCAGCAGTGTGACTGTACAGTACATGGGAATGTGAGTAGCACTTTAGACCACATGTCACTCTATGTGTGTGTCAGAGCATGCAAACCTTTCAGGAAAGAGTCATTTAATTATGCATGTTTTTTTTTTTTTTGTTTTGTTTTGGAATGTGATGAATATAGTCTGATGGGAGGCAAGCGACAGGCTGAATTGGCATTAGTCATGGTATTGATTTAGTCTTACATGTTTAGAAGAACATGCAAAGCCCTTTTGAAGACTTTCTTTGGGATCCACCTAATTTTTCTATTTGTTTTAGTGGATAATATATTTTAAAATGCTTCCAAAATGTTCTTTAAACAGTTCGTTTACGTAATGCTGGCTGATGGAACCCAACATAATTATTCATTGGCATGACTGTGAAAACTGCCTTTTGGATGCTTTATTTTTATAAGTGTAGATATGTGCAATTCTTCTTTTTCTTTCTGACATCATTAACACCATAGCAGATGCTAATCTGTCAGTTCAGAAACTGACAGAAAACAAAGCTTCACAACCTTAAAAAAAGATTCCAGGGTGCTAAGCTGTTAGGACTTGATTCAGTTTCAGCACCTGAACAGCTCCAGTGCCTTTGCACACAAGTCTGCCGTGTAAGACATATGGCAGCGTGTGTTTGAGAGGGGGTTCAAGGAAAAAGCAGGAATGATCAAGGAATGTCAGTTAGTATTGACAGGCTGAAGAATAACACAGTTAGTGAAACGACCACTGAATAAATAGAAGTGTCCACAGAGGCTTAACCATGTACCCGAGAGGCTATATCCAATGTGAGCTGTGTGTTGTGAGTGTCCACTGACTTAAAACACTTTGGTATGCTTCAGTTACCTGGAGAGTAAAATACAAGTGGACACAGGAGGGTGTTTTCAGAGATTCCGAGAAGAAAAAAGTTAAAAAAAGTAGAGATGAAAAAACTATCACTGCTGTTTTTTCTTTCGTTCCGAGACATATAGGACACTTGTAAAACATTAATGGTCCTTTTTTCATAGCAAAATCTCTTATTTCCTTGCTGTTGGAATCCAGACATATAAAAATGTGCGCTCCGCTCAGAAGATAAATATGAGAATCTTTTAAATGGAAATTGCACTTCTTAAAGGAACAGCTCACTCTAAAAATGGATGTTTATAGTTATCGTTCCAAACCTCCATTTTGTCTTCTTCAAAAGTTTTGAAGTCACTGTTTTTATTAATGAATGGGCATTAAATCTTTCAAAGTTTATACAAATACACGAAATAAACATACAAGTGATTATAAAAACACAGTTTTATTAGAAGTATGTGCTTCAGCAACACATTCTCACTCCCGATTCACATGACACTTCTGGTACTGATTAGGTGTCATTGTTTCGATGTGTTTTGTCCTTTAATGCTTTTGGTTCTTCTCATTATGCCTCGTGTCTATTCTATAAGTTACGAATCATTTGATAAAAATGCATATTTTCAGAAATATTTTAGAACACCTACCCTACCCCACACCTAATCCTAAACCTACCCTCTTCTAAACAACATAAATAAGCAGCGGGCTTATAAAAGTTGCAAAAACAACCATTAAAAAGTGATACAAACTGTTCTGTTCAAAAAAGTTCTGTTGCATTCCAAGTGCTGTGAAGCCAAACAAAGTATTTATGTGAAGAAAGGAGTGGTTTATGAAGTTCCAGAGGCTGAAAATGATCAATCTCCCATTAGTACTGTAGATACCGTCTGATTCAAAAAGACGCTCCTGCCTATTAGCGTGACGTGTTTGGTCATGGGACACAGAGTGAGCCAATAGCATTTGACTCAATTGGTTTCAAGAGACAGAGTGAGCCAATAGCATTTGACTCAATTGGTCAGGAGACACAGAGTGAGCCAATAGCATTTGACTCAATTGGTCACAAGACACATAGGCCATGTACACACTGTGAGGCCTAGTGCTCAAATCCGATTTTTTTTTCTCAGATCTGATTTTTTTTTTGCATAGCTGTTCACACTGTTGTTATAAATGTGGCCAGTATCAGATTTGCAGTGTGCACAGATCATGGTCCTAAACTGAACCGCAAGCACAAAAGTATGACTATGCACAGCACAAAATGTGTAATTATGCACACATTTTGTGTACTGTATGAAGTAAGCACGTTGTCAGAATATGCTTAAAATAATTATTGCCTTTTTCACAGACAACCATGGTATATTTCATGAACTGTAAAGGGTTGTTCTGCTACTACTATGTGTATTTTGGCATTTAAACCTAAAATAAGTCACTTGTGATTGAAAACACTGATCATTTGTGATTTATGACAACCGCGGTGCTCGTCTTTCTGACCACCGGTGTAGTAAACTCATCAAGGGTTAATAAACAGCCACACACTGCACTTGTATTTCTGTTTATTTCTCATTGCATTTTCCATATGGGTTTCATTTGCGACATTTAAGTTTGCTTAAGTATCGTTTGTCAGTATTTGTAGATTCTAATTTATTATTTTTGGTGTGAATGAGGCTTAATATATGGGTATTTTATGGTGCTGTTCAAATGTTCATATTGGGAGCCAATAGCGTTTGACTCAATTGGTCAAGACACACAGAATGAGCCAATAGCATTTGACTCAATCGGTCATGAGACATAGAGGGAGCCAATAGAATTTGACTCAAGCAGTCACGAGACACAGAGGGAGCCAATAGTGTTTGAGTTAATTGGTCACAAGACAGAGTAAGCCAATACTATTTGACTCAATCGGTCATGAGACACAGAGGGAGCCAATAGAATTTGACTCAGTCGGTCGTAAGACACAGAGTGAGACAATAATGTTTAACTAAATTGGTCACGGGACACACAGGGAGCCAATAGTGTTTGACTTAATTGGTCACGAGACACAGAGTGAGCCAATACCATTTGATTCAATCGGCCATGAGACACAGAGGGAGCCAATAGAATTTGACTCAGTCGCTCACTAGACACAGAGTGAGCCAATAGCGTTTAACTAAATTGGTCACAGGACACAGAGTGAGCCAATAGCATTTGACTCAGTTGGTCACAAGACACAGTAGCGTTTGACTATAGCGTTGACCAATAGTGTTTGACTCAACTGGTCACAAGACACAGAGTGAGCCATTAGCATTTGACTCAACTGGTCATGTGACACAACGTGAGCCAATAGCATTCGATAACTGAAGCTAACTTGGAAAACCTGGAACAACCTGGGACTGTATCTGTCTGTTATATGCTGTGTTTTATATTGACAAATGGTTGGGTAAATGCTATGAGCTGGAATACATGCTTGTAAATATTTTCATAGTGTAACAAAAGTAAAATAGTTTTGGTTGTTTACTTTATAAAAACTCACACCCCAATAAAGTTAAAAATATTACTCAATGTGTCATTTAATTATAATGATAAACTTTTGAAAAAAAGATGCCTTTTGTTATGCATTTGTGCATCGTAGGACAACTCTGGAGGGGTACCCCGAGAAAGGGGGTTGTTAGTGAGATTTTTGTGAAACCATAAAAACGTACTTCAACATTTAGCTTGGCGCCACGGTGGCGTACTGGGTAGCATGTTCACCTCACAGCAAGAAGGTTGCTGGTTCGAGCCCCAGCTTGGTCAGTTGGCATTTCTGTGTGGAGTTTGCATGTTCTCCTCGTGGTTGCGTGGGTTTCCTCCAGGTGCTCCGGTTTCCCTCACAAGTCCAAAGACATGTGGTATAGGTGAATTGGGTAGGCTAAATTGTCCGTAGTGTATGAGTGGGAATGAATGTGTATGGATGTTTCCTAGAGATGGATTGCGGCTGGAAGGACATCCGCTACGCAAGACACATGCTGGTAAGTTGACAGTTCATTACGCTGTTGCAACCCCAGATTAATAAAGGGACTAAGCCGAAAAGAAAATGAATGAATGAATGAACATTTAGCTTTTATATCTAGGTAAACTGAATGGTACAGGGCTGTATATTTTTCACACTAATGATATTTACAGGGACATATTATTTACAAAAAATGTATTAATTGTACTGTGTCTATTATTTGTAATCAAATACGTTTGTCTCACCATATGGGCACACATATAAACAAACATACCAGAAACATACCCTAAGTAGAATTTTTTAGAAATGCAAAAATGACCACAGTGCCCTCTAGTGGATTTGTCATCTGAAACTAAATGAAATGTACCTGGAGCAATGCATTGTACGTTTTCGTAAAATTTCCAAAGTCACATTTTTCCAATGAGTCTGAGATGGGTTATACATTATTTAAAATTTCAATAGTTTTTCACAAATCATCTTTAGTTCAAGGTAGCTTGCAATTTCTTATTTCATGTTCCATGTGAGATTGGACAGTGGCTAAGTGGTTAGCATTGTTGCCTCACAGCAAGAAGGTCACTGGTTTGAGTTCTGGCTGGGCCTGTTGGCATTTCTGTGTAGAGTTTGCATGTTCTGCCCGTGTTCACGTGGGTTTCCCCCACAGTCCAAAAACATGCACTATAGGTAAATTGAATAAACAAAAATGTCTGTAATGTATTAGTTTGCGCGTGAATGTGTGTATGGGTGTTTCCCAATGCTGAGTTACGATTAGAACGCACCCGCTGCATAAAACATATGCTGGAACAGTTGGCGGTTCATTTTGCTGTGGTGACCTCTGAAATAGAAACTAAGCCGAAGGAAAATGAATGAATGAATCAATAAATGAAAGGATCATGAATAAATATATATATTAAAAAAATAAGTAAATTTTTGTTACCTTAAATAAATAATACGTTATTTTACTACAAAAACCTTTTTTTTTTTTGCCAATTTGCCATTTATAACTTTATTTCATTTATTAATAATTTAGTAAAATCTCATTCACTAAAATAAATGAAACTAAAATTATTACTGTAAAACTAAAAATGGCAGCATGGTTCACAGTAAGAAGGTCGCTGTTCGAGCCCTAGTGGGGTCAGTTGGTATTTCTGTGTGGAGTTTGCATGTGTTCACGTGGGCTTCCATTGGGTGCTCACAGTCCAAAGACATGTGGTATAGGTGGATTGGGTAAGCTAAATTAGTTAAGCCATAGTGTATGTGAGTGAGCAAGAGTGTATGTGTGTTTCCCAGTGATGGGTTGCAGCTGGAAGGGCATCCGCTGTGTAAAACATGTGCTGGATAAGTTGGTGGTTCATTCCGCTGTGGCAACCCCTGATTAATGAAGATACTAAGCCGAAAAAAAATGAATGAATGAATAAAACGAAAATAACTTGTTTCTTCAAATCAAATAAATTCTATCTTAAAATAGAATAATAAAAATAGTTGTGAATTGATTGAAATTTTTTTTAACTAAATATATAAAAAAACTTAGTTAAGATATAAGACCAAATTAAATCAAAATGTAAACATTAAAAACTTTTTCATAATTTAATTTAATTAAATTAAATTAAATTTAATTTAAAAGCAAAATTACACAAATTATTACTAGAACATTAACTAAAATTAAATATAAAATATAAAAAGCAAACATTAATGTACAAATATTACTATTTAAAATGTAAGGTTTCTATGAATAATTAATTTTGAAGGATCATTCTAAGGTAAACTACTTTATGATTAAAGGCCTGGTATAATAATGTAATATATTATACTACCTATATCTAAAATTAACATCCAACACACAGTATCAGTATATACCATGTAGACTGGGTGTTTTTGTGAATGCATCTCATACCCCAGTGGCTAGAAAACCACTCTTGACCAATTTTGGAAAAACCCTCAATTTATTTGTGATGAGCTGGCGCTTCCACAGTCACCATTCATCTGTAGAAAATTCCAGGAAGCTCTCATTCCTCTGTTATCTCGCTCCGATGTATTAGTTTCCTCTCTAATGCAAGCCTGATAAGCTCACACTTCTCAAATTCCTAGTGTTAAGTGCATGGAAAAAAAATTCTCCCATCTCTACTGTAACCCAATCACGGGACTGGGAGTCTGAAGCTTTATCTGGATTAGGAGTGTGATAAAACACTTGTGTGATATCGGACCGCACCTTATCTACCCCTCTATCCATGACTGCCGCCTTTAACTTATCGCCCGTTCTTGCGCTTTAGAGCAGCCACTATTTCAGTCCTATTACTGACATTTTTTATAAAAGCCATGATGCTGACGGCTATACAGTAATGTCTTATTAATCACATCCTGCCCCGTGCCAGAGGCTGAACGTGGTAATTGGCTCCTTGTTAGACGTCAGCATGATTGACAAAGCACATTTACAGGCTGCTCTGTCTCATCTATCATGGCTCGTCCCCCAATTTGAGGGGGCACCAACCTAATCAAGTCAACCAATCACATGCCATCGTCAAGAATTCCTTATTTTGATGGATATGATGGAGGAGTGCATTTGGAGAACAGTTTTTTCATGCGTCATGTGCTTTTAGCATTGATTTTAAATGATCGATAGTGACCGATACACTATAAAAGTGAAATGTTACTCTAAAGGACTAGCTCTCTCCAAAATATACGCACCTTTATGTTATAGAAACAAATGTTTAGTAGCATGTTCACACTGCCTTTTTTTAATACGGTTAGGTGGTCACTAAGAGCTTTAAAGTAACTATTAAAACACTATGAACAAGCACCATAAAATATACATATATTAAGCCTTATTCACACCAAAAAATGAAATAAAATAGAATATACAAATACTGACCAATGATATTTGAGCAATTTTTTATCAGAATCAGAATCAGAATCAGTTTTATTGCCAAGTGTGCTTCAAACACACAAGGAATTTGCTTTGGCTACAGAAGCTTCCAGTGTACATAAAGTGACAAGTGACAACACAGAATAAATATTATAAAAGAAGACAATAGACATTAAACAGAGCTGCAGTCCAACGATCTGGATGTTGAAATGTATGTACAGATTTGTTATAAATATACAGGTTATAAGGTGCTGTGTGCAAAAGAGTAAGTATTGCATTATATATTGTTATAAGGTGCTGTGTACAAATGCGTAAGGAAAAGTATTGCATTGTATATTATTATAAGGTGCTGTGTACAAGTGCGTGTGAGAAAGTATTGCACATTTATTGCACAATAGGAGAAATATTAACTGTTCATGAGGTAGATGGCCTGAGGAAAGAAACTTTTCCTGTGTCTGGCAGTTTTTGTGCTCGGTGCTCTGTAGCGCCGGCCAGACGGTAACAGTTCAAACAGGAAGTGTGCTGGGTGCGAGGCGTCCAGGGTGATTTTGCGAGCCCTTCTACTCACTGTGGAAGAGTACAGTTCTTGAAGTGTAGGAAGAGAAGTGCCAGTTATTCGTTTAGCAGTCCGGACTATTCGCTTTAGTCTACGGAGGTCAGATTTGGCTGCTGAGGCGAACCAGACGGTGATTGAAGTGCAGAGAATGGACTGGATGACAGCTGAGTAGAACTGCACGAGCAGCTCCTGTGGCAGGTGGAACTTCCTCAGCTGACGGAGGAAGTACAGTCTCTGCTGGGCTTTCTTTACAATAGAGTCTATGTGAGTGTCCCACTTCAGATCCTGAGAGATGGTGGTGCCCAGGAACCTGAATGACTCCACTGCAGCCACAGTGTTGTTCATGATGGTGAGCGGGGGGAGTGCAGGGGGGTTTCTCCTGAAGTCTACTATCATCTCCACCGTTTTGAGCGTGTTCAGCTCCAGATTGTTGTAACTGCACCATAAAGCTAGCCGCTCCACCTCCTGTCTGTATGCAGACTCGTCACCGTTCCGGATGAGGCAGATAACAGTAGTGTCGTCCGCAAACTTCAGGAGCTTGACGGAGGGATCTTTTGCGGTGCAGTCGTTGCTGTACAGGGAGAAGAGCAGTGGGGAGAGAACACATCCTTGGGGGGCACCAGTACTGATGGTGCGGCTGTCAGACATGATTTTGCCCATTCTGACTAGCTGTTGTCTATCTGTCAGAAAGCTGGTGATCCACTGACAGACAGAGCTAGGAACAGAGAGCTGGGTCAGTTTGTGCTCGAGCAGTGATGGGACGATGGTGTTAAAGGCAGAACTGAAGTCCACAAACAAAATCCTTGCGTAGTTCTCTGGTTTGTCCAGATGTTGTAGGGTATAATGCAGTCCCATGTTGACTGCATCATCCACAGTCCGGTTTGCTCTGTAGGCAAACTGCAGGGGGTCCAGCAATGGTCCGGTGATGTCTTTCAGATATGCTAGAACCAGTCTTTCAAATGACTTCATGACCACAGATGTTAAGGCGACAGGTCTGTAGTCGTTGAGCCCGGTGATCTTTTGTTTCTTCTGGATTGGGATGATGGTGGAGCGTTTGAAGCAGGATGGAACTATGCGCTGTTCCAGTGATCTGTTGAAGATCTGTGAGAAAATGGGGGCCAGCTGGTCAGCACAGGTTCTCAGACAGGCTGGTGAGACACCGTCTGGGCCTGGCGCTTTCCTTCTCTTCTGTTTACTGAAGACCTGACGCACATTCTCCACACTGATCTGAAGATCAGGGGGGGAGAGGGAGAGGGAGATATGTTGCAAATTAAAACCATGTTGCATTATATGTTGCAAATTAAAACCATATGTAAAACGCATCAGTTTGCACACCTGTTGCGTCTGTTTTTGCTAAACAACAATCAGCTGTGCTCTCCAGGAACCACCATTGACAAACATTTGCTCATACAGATTTTATTTATCTGCTTTACCTGATGTAATTAGTCTACTTTTATTACTGGGGTATGAATTACAGGGCGGGTTGGGTGGAATTGACCCCCTCAAATATTTATTGATCCTGAAGAACGTCAAAACAACATGGAGACAACAGGGGGACAGCTCTCTAAATAGTGTGAAAGAGTTTGCTCTGATCTGTCTCCTAAACAATAAAATAAAAAATTAATATAATAGATTACACAAATATTCATTTGTCCACCCCTGTAATGGTGCATACCATTGTGAATACATACACAAGAAAGATTTCATTCAACAGTATGAAACCAGCGGATCCAGAGCACTGATAGACATCGTAAGTGTTCACAAGACACTTTTCTTGTTAAATAGGTGTTTGTTTCAACATATGGCATAAAAGTAAAGCCAAATTAGCTGCATAGTTTGTAAAGTTTGACCTACACTAACCTCTGAACCAGCTAGTCAGAGGTTAGAATACACTAAATATCTCCTATAACACTGAAAACCTAAATATGTTTTATTAATAAATTTGTGCATATATATATATATATATATATATATATATATATATATATATATATATATATAGTCATATCATAATATATATATTGCAGCTATTTGCTAAAAATCATTTGAGTTAATTTTTTACCCTTATTATGTATTCAGACCCTTTGCTCAGTATTTAGTAGAAGCACCATTTTAATAAAGCCATACAGAGAGTCTTCCTGGGAAAGATGCACCAAGTTTTTCACACCTGAATTTGGGGATCCTCTGCCATTCTTCCTTGCCGATCTTCTTCAGTTCTCTCAGGCTGGATGGTAAACGTTGGTGGACAGCCATTTTTAGGTTTCTCCAGAGATGCTCAATTTAGTTTAAGTCAGGGCTATGGCTGGGACATTCATGAACAGTCACAGAATATAACAAAGAGTGAAAATTCGAAGGGGTTTGAATACATTCCGTACCTACTGTACATACATTTGATTTGCTGAAGCATGCATTATGCAAACTAACATGAAAGTTTGCATAAAAGTTGACCCCCCTGATCACCAATATATTATTCGCACACTAGTCATTACTAAAATGTGTATAATGCACAGTGTGAGCTTTTTGGTTGGTTCTTGTCACATGACTTTGGTGCACGTGCAGCTTTCTGAAAAGTTAAGATGTTTTGAAATCACTCGCTGCAACTTGCTCCATGTTCATGATGCCACCATATCCCTCCCTTCTCCATTTGAAATAACAAACTCAAGCATATAAAAGAACATATTATTTGAACATCCGCTTATCTTGTTTGGTGGATTCTGATTGGCTGCTATTGATTTTTTTATTCAACAGCTAAACAGTTGAGGTGTGAACTTTACCATTGTCACGCTATTATAATAACACCACTTTAAATGTTCACTCGTATATGTCTGAATTCTGATTGGATGTCAATCTTGTTATCTGTATATTTTGTTAATTTGCTTAATACAAATTACAGTGACGGTGAGTTCAGGGATATCATTCCTCTGTACAGTTACAGTGCGAGAGTTATGTTGTGGACTTTCAAAGATTTAGAACTATTGTTAAAATTGTATTCCATAGGGCTGTTAAATAATTATGTTGATGCGTGTTTTTGAATCTGTAATTATTTTAGGGAGATGCACAATTAAATGAGATCATTACAGATCTTTTGTTGATCCTGGAACAGCATTAATGTTTAAAAACATGGTCTTGACCCTTCGCCAACACATAAACCTAACCCTAACCATAACCTACCCATTAAAAGCAGTGGGAAATAATAAGTGAATATGAACGTAGAAACCTCTTACTTGACATTAACAAATCTCTCAAATCTCAGTGGTTAATTGGAATGTTTTTTTCTAGGTGCATTATTTTCTTACAGTTTAATCAGTTACTTTATCACATAATTATCATGTTTGGTGCAAACAGAGATTTATTAAAAGCCACTATTATTGATAATTGGCTTGTGCAGTACACCTTTCAAATCTCATTTCTGTTCATGTATATTCAAATATGGAGGTTTTAAATGTGTGTCACACTAGGTTTGATGCCAGCAATGCCAAAGGTCACTGTTTCTTATGTCTTGTCTCTGATCTAAGTGTACCAAATTTGAATATATATGCATATTTAAAATGAGCACAAATGAGAATTAATAACAAGGACATATCACAACCTAAAAGTGTAGTTTACCCAAAATTGAAAATTTACCCACTTTTTACATAACCTCAAGTGGTTACAAACCTTTATGAGTTTTAGTTTACTGTTGAAAAGAAAAGAAAAACAGATTTCCAACATTTTTCAAAATATCTTCTTTTGTGTTCAACAGAAGATAGAAAGTCAAACAGGTTTGTGACAAGTGAAGGGTGAGTAAATGATGACAGGATTGTAAGTTTTTGGTGAGCTGTCCATTTAAATTTCTTTCTGTTCTTCAAACAAATTTAATGGCACTACTTTAGAAGATTTAAATGCAGTCCTTGAATTACACAGAGCACTTTGATGAAACTTTTATGATGCTTTTTTGTCATATTTGAAGCTTGACAGCCCCTGGTCATGAGGGTGAGTCAAATCATAGCAGAAATTTCATTTTTGGGTGAACCTTTCCGACAGCTATTTCAACCCTGCCTGACCCTCTAAAATGTCTTTCATTTGCTGTAACCTGCTGTGGCCAGGTTAATTCAGTCCAATGCAATAACCCATTTTTTTACTTATATAAAATGAGTTACTTTTATTAAGAATATTTTAGATATGTGAACAGATTTTTTTTCATGGACAGACTTATATTGCAGCTGTATTTCTTAAAGTTCTTCATTGCTGATTGTTAGTTTTGTGAAAAATAGCATAATCATTGTTTATCAATGAACAGTAATCATTATTAAAGGCACAGTAGGCAATTTGGAGGTAATGACGTCAGATTTGAAAGTACATTTACTATGGTATATAGTCATAGCAAGATGAAAGAATGAACATTAGTAGTTTTGTTGAAAAAATATAGAATGCATCACACATTTCAGTTTTGAAAAGACATCACTGAAACATCTATTTGCCACTACATGACAAACACGGGAAACCAAATAGAATAAAAAGGAGCGTTTTGCTGAGCATATGCACTATATAAAAACTACTATGGAAACATTGGAGACACCACCTGAAAAGTTTAAATTTCTATGAATGTATTGGATTATGTAGGTATAGTATCTGTTTACGTAAATTGATAATATTATTTTTTAAGTATTCTTTATGTCTGATAACATTTCTTCCAAATTTCATATTAAAATATTGTCATTTGGAGCATTTTTTGTTTGTTTCAGACAATGAAATTTAGTCAAAAGAGAAAATTTTGTATTTTTGTTATTGAAAATGTGGGTTTTTTGGTACATTCTACCAAAAATTGTTTTTTACTATTTTTAAGTTATAATAATAGTATTGTTTAAAAATTTAGAACAATTAATATAACCATGTCTAATCGTTGGTGTTACTGTGGCGCAGTGAGTAGCATGATCACCTCACAGCAAGCAGGTCACTGGTTCAATCCTCGGCTGGTTCAGTTGGCATTTCTGTGTGGAGTTTGCCAATTTGTTTCCCAGTGATGGGTTGCAGCTGGAAGGGCATTCGCTGTGTAAAACAAATGCTGGATATGGTGGTGGTTCATTCCCCTAAGGTGACCCTAAGCTGAAAATAAAATGAATGAAGAAATAAATATACTGCATGTACACACACTATATATATATATATATATATATATATATATATTAAATAAGAGCTTCTGATAAAAATTCTTTGCACTAGTAATAAGGGCTTCTGTCTCTGACATTAAAATGCCTATGAAATCCATTAAGGCCTATGAAATATGAAATATGCATACCATTTCTATATCTAGCAAAATTATTGACCTGCTTCTGCCTCACACGCGAACTGAATCCTTGAAATCTCAAACTGCTAAGAGACTATGGAGAGATGTGCAGACGTAAGATGTCTGGTTTGTGCCTTGCAGGGATGTTTGGCTATTTGTCTTCCTTAATAAGCAGGTATTTTTAGGACATTTCTCTATGAAGTCATTTTCTGCTATAGAAAACACTTGACCTGCACCTCCTCACCTTTTCCACCAAGCTCCTCGTTATTTGCACAACACCATTTCTAAGAGCTGACACACTCTTGTTTCCCTCTCTTTTTCTTCTCATCCCCACAGACTTCAGAAAGCACACAGGGAAATGGCGATGGACAGCCGGATGATCCGAAATGGCCTCCACTAATGGCGTCAAGAAGGAATTAATACCACTCATTCACACCGGTGACCCGCGCTTACCACAGCTTTGTCAAAACACATTCAAGCAACACAATCAGACGAAAGCAAACAAACGAATGAAATTAAACCAGCCAAAGGAAGCCGAGTCAAAGCTGGCACAGATGCTGGCCTCTTTCCCCCTTTAAAGTTGAGTTTCGCGGTCTGCCTCATCACCCTCTGCCAGCTTATTGTTTATCAGACTCTGTTTAATGAGGCATCAGAAGAAAACCGCAACCATGCATTTTCTGCTAGCGTTTGTACTACAGGCCCTGTGGGTGAGTTGGTGTCACGCCACACAGCATTACCTGGCCTCGTGGGGGCATTATGATGTTTGTAAGTCTCAGGTACATGCTGAGGATCGCCTGGCCTGGCACTACATGGCCTGCCAGCCTGAAGCCACTGATATGACCCAATACCTGTCTATGGTGTCTCTGGATCCTCCCAATATCACCTGTGGAGACCCGCCTGAGATGTACTGTGCACTGGTGAGTTTACATTTATGTATTGTTTATTTTTCTTTAATAATCCTTTTACTGGTGTATATATATATGACAACATCAGGTGCCAAACCACACTGCTTTGGTATTACTATCTACTTTTGTTATTATTATACCACATACATACATGTCATCCCGTCTATTTCTTGTATGTTATGAATCTTCTCAGTTTTTTTTCTCTTCTTAGATAATGAAATAATTGACTCTTAAATCAACATGTTTGTCTGTTTATTGATTTTATTTTAGAACTTATTTTATTTGATACATATCTACTGTACATAATGATTTATATACTGTAATATACACTATTGTTTAAAGGTTTGGAATATATATAGGTGACTGAGAAATGTTACAAAATATGTATATTTTAAATAAATGCTGGAATAATATATATAAAGTACATATAAAAAAACCACAAAATTAATTCACAAAATTAATAAGCACTGCCTTTTGAATAATAGTAATAATAACTAACAACAGCACAATAACAAATCAATAACAATGATAAATAAAATAAATAAATAAATAAATAAATAAATAAATAAATAAATAAATAAATAAATAAATAGCGATTCATGTTATAGCTTTTTCTATAAATAAATAATTCGGTACACTGACGCTTGAATTAAAAATATTTTTTACAAATTATTGACTCCAAATGTTTCATTCATAATAAAATATACAGAAAATTAGCCATAATTTTACTAATTTTTTTCAATTAAATAAAATATTTGGAGGGTGACACAGTGGCTCAGTGGTTAGCACTGTCGCCTCACAGCAAGAAGGTTGCTGGTTCAAACCCCGGCTGGGTCACATGGTGTTTTTGTGTGTAGTTTGCATGTTTTCCACGTTTTCTTTTGGGTGCTCCCCCACAGTCCAAAGACATGCAGTATAGGTGAATTGAATAAGCAAAAAATTGGCCGTAGTGCATTTATGCGACTGAGAAAGTTTATGATTGTTTCCCAGTGCTGGGTTGCAGCTGGAGGGGCCTCTGCTGTGTAAAGCATACTCTGGATAAGTTGGCGGTTCATTCCACTGTGGTGATTTTTTATAAATAAAGGGACTAAGCCGAAGGAAAATCAATGAATATTTGGGTAAATTAACAGTATAAATATTTAGGGGAAGTATACAGTATAAATATTTAATCCACATAGCATGTTATATAGCCAGTTCTTTTTTTTTTCTTTTTCTTCTTCTTTTTTTGATTCGTAAAGGTGTACAGCAAAGACAGCATGCACTAAAGATGGCAAGGTCATGAAATGTTCTTTAAATATTAATCTACACTGGGTTCACAACATATTCTGTGAAGATCTCACAGATGGTCAACAGAACTGCAGAAAGGTGCTAGTATGCCTGCGTGATGTGCACAGTAAAATATTAAAAATGCATATCTGTTTAATTATAATTTCTTCTTCTGTATCTTTTTGTGAAGACATAAATCTTTACAATTTCAATGACATTTACGCTAAACTATGGATCAGCAAAATAAGAACGAAAGACTCTTATCATGTTGAGTGAAAGATCACCTGATATAAGTAGAACGTCAATTATTTAAAGTGTTTGAAGGTAATGTGTTTTATTCATGAGAGGCTTTATTCAGAAGCACATTGAAAAAAATATGTGTCAAGCAGTGATAAACTGTCAGAAATCAGTATGAGGTAAACTGACCTTTATATCTCAGAAATTATAAGGTATTAAGTCAAACGCTTAATAATTAAAAACAATAATTTTCATGTGGGGTAAGCATTTTTTATATTACTATTAATATAAATTTATACTAACTTGTTATATAAACTCATAACATCACTTTTTTGGCCAAACTGTTATTTTGTGTTGTAAATGCTCCTTAATGCTTCTTATATTTGTCATCATTTACATAACCTATTGTTTTTTGTTGTCTCATTGCCAATATGCTCTCCTTCTTTTTCAGACTACAAAGGAAAAGTAAAAGGCATATAATGGCAATGCATTGTGACCAGCATTAAGCATTTAGGGCTGTTTACGCCAACTATATTTATAACAATCAGGAACGTATTCTTAAAAACAAAGCAGACAGAAAAAGAGGAAATAGAATATAACAGTTTACAGCACAAAGGAAATTCTTTTCAAGAATCAATTTGACAATTACAAGCTTGAGCCTTTAAAGTTACATAGAATTGTCACGTATGCTTATACACATTGATTGATATTGTGCATTGGTGTGAATGTGTGACCCTGAATTGAGATTTGCACTGAATAAATAAGCTTTTTATTGAAGATTTGTTAGGGTTGGACAATATTTAGCTGAGAAACAACTATTTAAAATCTGAAATCTAAAGGTTAAAAAAATAATAAAAATAAATAATGAGAAAATGGCGTTTAAAAATGTCTATATGAAGTGCTTAGTAATGCACATCATTAAACATAAATCACATTTTAAAATATGTTTATAGTAAAAAAAACATGATATCTTTATGGTAGATGATCTTTATTTAATATTCTAATTCTTCTAATAATTCTATTTATACCCTACAGGGCATTTTTATTACATAATTAATATTTATTTGTTTACCTGCTGATTTTTTTATTTTTTATTGTTTACCTTGTTTTACAGAAGATGTGATGTGATTAGATATATAATCTATTGTAAATATATATATATATATATATATATAAATATATATATATATATATATCACTTAATATCTTTTCAGGCACATTTAGAACAAGAACAATTTGATGACATATTAAAGTCTGTGTGAACTAGAAGTTGCGGTGACATTTAGTTAGTGATCAGAAGTTCGGAACGTTTTATCGACTCGGAACTTTGAGTCTCGTTCATCTCCATAAACAAACCTTTTTTTCTCGTTCATTTAGTTCAATTCGTCAAAATATCATTAAAATGTTACAAGTTGCTTCTAAAAACTTCTATAACTAGCCCAAATATTGATCACACTACAAACTTTTTTAAAAAAAAGTCATAACTAGACTGCTCTAAGAAAGAGAAAATAATCATTCATTGTTTACCTATTTCTTGTCTATCATTAGCTCAGATAACAAGTTTGAGTCGTTTGTTCACGTGACACGTGAGAGTCCCATATAACGCGTCACGTGAGAGTCCCATATAAGCTTAACCAATGTCGAAAGGACCCATGATTAGTTCACCTTTTGAGGCTTTAGATTTTTGAGTCGTTTGTTCATCATGTGACAGCATGTAAAGAGATGACTCAAGAAATTGAATCATAATTTTTTCCAGCTCTGACTGCATTTGGTTGGCTCATGGATTTCACATGATGACAGAACAACTCAAAATTATAAAAGATTCAAAAAAGGAACCAATCTTCTACCCTATCTGCACCAATGTGCATGCACGAATAAACGAATCACTCCTTGCGAGGACTCATCTTTCTCAAATCACATAAAAGATTCGATCAAAATAAAGAATTGTTCAAGAACAACCCAACACTAATTCTAGTATGTTGATGTACTTCCAACTGAAACTGGATATTGAGTAGGTGTAGGGCCTTCTTTCTTTTTTGTGCATCATTTCTTTGTAATGGTAAGAGAGACATGGTTAAGAATATTGTGGCTGAAGCAATTGGTCAGACATTAATGGAATACTACTAAAACAATGTTGTTTTTCAAATGTATTAACTTGCACAGATTAATTGTTCACCAAAATAATAACAATGTGTGCTAGCAAAGTAAACAATGTACATTTTGATTTCACACAGACTTCAAGGATCACAGTGCAGCCTCTTTAAATCTTAAAAGGGAAACACCCTCTTTTATTTCAACTCTACCTCGGATTTTTTTCAAAAAATGCTCAGAGAAGGACGTGAAGCTCTGCAGGCAGAGGGAGGAGTGGGCATGGCCAGCAGTGCAGGGGAAAAAGAGTGGAGTAAACAACTGTTGTCAGTTGGCTCACAAAATGAGACACAAACTGTGAGGAGACCCATTATTTTGTAGTTTACAAAGTTCAAATGCAATGAAATAATCAGTAAGTAATTTAATGTCCTGCTACATTTGTTATTCGTAATTTCATATACATTCTTTCATTCATTAATTTTCTTGTCGGCTTAGTCCCTTTCGCCAGGGTCGCCACAGTGGAATCAACCGCCAACTTATCCAGCATTTTTTTACGCAGCGTTTTTCAACCCATCTCTGGGAAACATCCATACACACACATTCCCGCTCATACACTACAGAAAATTTGGCCTACCCAATTCACCTATACCACATGTCTTTGGACTTGTGGGGGAAACCGGAGCACCCGGAGGAAACCCACGCAACCACGGGGAGAACAAGCAAACTCCACACAGAAATGCCAACTGACCCAGCCAGGGCTCGAACCAGCGACCTTCTTGCTGTGAGGCGAACGTGCTACTCACTACGCCATCGTGGCGCCCATTTCATATACAATTTGTTATATCATTATAAAGATAATCATGTTTATATAAACACTATAAATGAAGAGGACTTCTCTCCTCCTCAGTCCCTGGGTCTGAATGCAGACAAAGTGGATAGCAGTGCAGCAGGTCTCTTGCCCTATCCATTTCAACCATTACCCTTGCCGGTAATCTGGAGGATTATAAACATGTGTAAACGCGGCAGCATGGATATAGGCAATGTGTCTGAATGGAACTCAACTGATAAAAGACAAAGGCCGCCAATCTTCAATTCTCGTACAGCTCTCCCGATAAAATTGCTTGCTGCAAACCAACAGCTTTGCTGTATCAGCCCTGACAGCATCGTGGGGAAAAGCATATAAGCAATAAACCCTGTGGATCATGGTAGCAAACACATATGACCCATGATGTGCGTGAACGCAATCTCACTCAGTCATTGGGTCTCACGGCTTGGCAGGTCTGCTTTGCCTTTGAAAACCACATGCTCTCATGAATAATTAAGAAGTAGGGATAGGATAAAATAAGAGAAGGATAAGAAAACTCCGCTATGAATAACGAGAAAACCGACGCGTCATCACTCCTCTAGCAGATTCGCACTACGTCACAGATTTTGATCCCACCCAAAAAATTATTTTATGCCCGGAAGATGAAATTAGTTGACAAAAGCTCAAAACATATACAGTTTTCCCCACAATTAAAGCTAACAGGTACTAATGTTGTCTGAACTGATGCACAAAAATCTGTTAAAATTTCAGAAAAAGTACTACAGGTTGAACCTTAAAAGTCAGCCACTATTTTCCAAAGCACTTGGTTTTACCAATATGATAGCAAGAAGGATTGCTTTTATTCCATATTTTAATACAGGACAGAATAAGTATGTTGTTTAATCTTTACATAAATATGCACAAAAAAAAGATCATGGAACATTATTTCACCTTTATTTTCCAATGCTTTCTGTGTCTATAAAATCAACTATGTTATTTAAAAAAAATCTAATTCAGACACCAAAACGCTTTGACCCACACATAACACAATGCACAATTTAAAGCACACACAGCATGTCACAAAATACCATTTCTGTTTCTTCATGACCGTAATCTGACCACGAACCGACACTCATTCTAAAAGACGTCAGCATTATGGCAGTGCCAAGCGTCAGGTCGCTCTACCCAGTGTAAGGTCAACATCATTTGAGGTAACAAGCCAGTCATGAAGGGCCGAGCTGATCTCGTCTTCACCATCGCAACAATGAGAGCTGTTTCTTTTTTTTTTCAATCATGCCTTGGGGGAAAGTAAGGTTGGGGAAACAGCGGTGTCATGTAACAGCAATGAGGAGTTATGTGTTAAGTGCAGCGCTCAAGGGCACAATAGCTATGCTCGGTGGTTGGCGCTACAGAACACAGAGTATCTCGTTACTCAGCAATATTTTCACTTGATGCCTCATTAGGCTTTTTATAGCGGGAGGCGAGTGCAATATTTCTGATATAATTACACAGTTAAACTAATTTACTAACTCCACGCCATGGCTTCAATCCATTAAAAGGTTCAATCAGTTGTGTTCGCTAAGAAGCTTAAACTTCCTGGCATGATCAAATATGATAAAGGGAAAAAAGGAACGGCAGATGGTTAATTTAAGATGCTATCAAATTTTTATGAGTAACCCCCCCTAATGCGCGCTAGAAGAACACAGATGACTGGTGTAAAGTAAACAAGGAGATAAAGCACTGCTGTGGGCCTCATCCCGACACGCTCAACAGTTCACCTTGTGTCCAACATAAATTTGATGAAAGTTATACTCAGAGTGGCAGTAGTGAGGGCTTTCTGTGTGGAATGGTTTTCATTGTTTGATAATATATATTTTTTTTACTTCTGAACCATATCCCTTAGCATAAATGTATTTGGCAAATTGGGAATTTTATTTGAATTTATTTGAATTCAACATTGTATTATGGTTTTACAACTTATGTATGCGCATGCAGACTTATAACTATATGCACAGATGATTTTGATAACTGCTTTGGATAAAAGAGTCTGCTAAATGAATAAATGTAGACCAAAATGTGATTAATTACTGATTATTTTAAGTATGTTACATTTTCAGTCCAGTGTTCAGTGTCACTTTATCCTTCAACTATTAGTAAGTAGATGGTTAGTAGTTTATTGGTGTGACAGTCTTAGTCAATGGCTTGATAATATTGTGAATTGTACATTCAAAAAAGTGTGATCAATAATAATGATATTAAAATGAGCTTAATTTGGCTATAAAACATTAAATGGCAACTTCACCCAAAGAAAAAAGAAAATGTACTCACTGTTTACTCACCCTCAAGTGATTCCAACTTGAGGAGGTTTGTGAGGTTATTTGTTTTATTGAACACAAAAGAAGAGCCTCAACCAAGCTGAAATCATGTAACCATTTACTTCCATAGAAGGAAAACAAATGCTATGGAAGTTAATGGTTACAGGTTTTCAACATTTTTTCTGAATATATTCTTTTATGTTTAACAAAAGAAAGAAAATAATAAAGTTTTGAAACAAGATAAGCATATGATAACACATTTTTGGCAGAACTATCCCTTTAAAATAATGAAAAATTTGAGAAGTATAATACTTCAGAGTTATTTCTTGAAATAAATTATTTTCTTTTTGAGTTTAGCTGGTCAATAAAACTAAAATAACAATAATAAGGTTTTAAGTATTTACAGATTCTGTATTGTTACAAAATATAGTATAATGACCAGTATTAATAAATGAGCACAATTAATTAACCCGCACATTGGATCTATGTAGTAAATGATGCTGAAATTTCAGTTTTTATATTATAATGAACATTTTATATTATTTTTTATGTTATTTTCTGTTTCACAAAGTTACTCTTTTGCCATATTTCCAAAAACAAAAATCCAGCTTTGAGAATATATTTGAAGTATAAATTAAATTAGCGCTTTTACAATGTAGATTGTATTAAAGCAGCTTAGAAGTTCTAGAAAATTAAAACTGTTAGTCCAGTTTTCAGAGTTGAAGTGCAGTTTAGTTTAGTTCAGTGTGGTTTAATTTTCACTGCTGAAAGTCCAAACACTGAAGAGAAAATCCATGGAAGCGCAGCTCCACAAGTCCCAAAGCAAGCAAGTGGCTACAGTGGCGAGGAACAAACTTCACTAATTGATGAAAGTGAAGGAAAACAAATCAACAAAAGTCTTTGAAATAGAGTAAAATTTTATAAACAGCTTTAATAAAAAGTCACATAATGAAAGCTGCCCTTTTATTCTGTATGGATGGTTTATAAAAACAATAGTATGTATTGCAGATTGCTTTTAGTTGCTTATATAGTATATGAATTGAGCTTGAGGTGTATCAGTAACTGAACAATTGTGCTTAAGCATGATGCTACATCTAATCAACTGGTTCAAGATGACCATATGTCATATCAATCAGCACAACAAAACCAGAAATAAAAGACCGACTGTACATTTAAATATAGATAACACTTGATTAAGCATTTGTATTATGAAACATGTCATGTTGTAGGCTAATGTTCTTAAAGATGCCTGTCAGTAAAATCTTCCGTCTAGTATCTATATTGTTTAAAATACTTCACAAAATTGACTGCTTCTCGAATATTAAGTATGTCTATGGGGAGATGTGTCTCAAACTTATCTTACTGAAGCCAGTGTTTTCCTGAAGATGTCTTAGATTTCAGAAAAGTCTGCCCACAGGTAGATTCATGACAGGAATTTTAAACAGCCTGCGGTGCAAGATTTTAAACATATTCCTGCGGAGAGAGATTGTCTGAAATAATCTGAGCTAAAAACACAAAAGGCATCTCATGAACCCATCCAGTGGTTATTTTCTTGTGTGGATCATCTCTAATAACACTAGAGAGAGGAAGATATAATAGTTTCATGGTCATTGATTTGCATAATCAGTAAACTGAAGGAAAGCAAATGTAGAATCCTTGGACCGGTCCAGCTATGCATCATTTTTATATTAATAATACATTGTAATAGATATAATAATGCTATTAATTTTATATATTATGGGTGGGAAAACAAGGTGGATCTAAAAGCTGCTTTATAAGGTTTAATTATAAATAGAAGATAAGCATTACTCAGTAGGTCCTGTAATTCACAGTGTGTCACACCTGCGTTCACAATTGGAAGGCACAGGATCTCAGGATTATCAAAACATGTATATTTATTTACAATTTATTTATTTCCACTTTGACTCGTTAGCCGGCAGCTAGTGCTCTGCAACTCTCACATGGTTGCCCACTGAAGCTAAGCAGGGCTGCGCCAGGTCAGTACCTGGATGGGAGACCACATGGGAAAGTTCGCTGCCGGAAGTGGTGTTAGTGTGGCCAGCAGGGGGCACCCAACCTGCGGTCTGTGTAGGTCCTAATTGCTCTTTGGTCGTAAAAATCCCAGGATGTCCTTTGAAAAAGATCCTGGCCAAATCTACCCATTGGCCTCTGTCCATCATGGCCTCCTAACCATCGCCATATCATAATTGGCTTCATCACTCTGTCTCCTCTCCACCAATCAGCCGGTCTCTGGTGTGCGGTCTGGCGCAAAATGGCTGCCATCGCGTCATCCAGGTGGATGCTGCACACTGGTGGTGGATGAGGAGATTCCCCCCATTGTGTAAAGTGCTTTGAGTGCCCAGAAAAGCGCTATATATGTAAGGAATTATTATTATTGTTGGATGGAAAAGTTTCTTTATTCGCACGTCTTTTTATGCGTCTTTAATCCAGTTTTGCGCATAATCACATTTTTGTATGGAAACATAGCTAATGTCTTATAACGTACAGTTAATGCTTAACTAATGATGAATTAACTATTTGCTAATGCTTAACAAATAATTCATAGTGTGTGAAGTGTTAAATAATAATAATAAATAAGAAACTAAAACTCCTTTTAGTCATTAGCCCCTGTCATACAGTAATACTAGTAAAAAGCGATACAATTACACTGTAAAAAAATCTTTAATTTTACGGTTTATTTATTTACAGTAATTTTACGGTTTATTTAAAAAACCATAAAAACAATGGCTGTTAAATTACAGACATTTAAAGTAAAATAACAGATAATTTAACGGGTGTTATTTACATTTTTTCGGCACCCCAGCTGCCTTTTTTTTACAGTATAATGGAACAACTTTGCCAAATAAAAAAAAAACATTCTTCACACATCACTCTGCATTATTTTTTTTTCTGGGAAAAACACCATTCACACATCCATTCCAAAATACCAGTACATTATGTGACATTACTAACCAGAAATAACCTGTAAATGGCTAAATGTTTTAATTTGTAAATATGAAAGAGGTCAGCCTTTTGCTGATAGTTTCATTTTTTGTCTCTACATTATTGCATTTATGCAGCTTTTGTCCCAAAGACAAACCAAAATACTCAAAAAAAGAGAGAAAATGTTGTTGTTAGCTTTCTTAAGTTGGATATGCTCATACCAGTAATACCAGTGATATCTCTTCTTTTTTATTGGGGCCTGATCACACATGATCTCTTCATGACAATTTACAGATAATTTTCATGAAATGTCTATATGTGTGAAAGAGATGATTGTTTGATTGATTTTTTTGATTTATTGATTGATTGATTGATTGATTGATCGGTTGATTGATTGTCAGGTATTTAGGAGAAAAGAATACTTAAAGTAAGTTAAATGTTTGTCATTGGTTGGTTGGTTGGCTGGCTTGCTGGTTGGCTGGCTGGCTGGCTGGCTGGCTGGCTGGTTTGTTGACTGAATGACTGACTGACTGACTGACTGACTGCTTGGTTGGTTGATTGGTTGATTGATTGATTGATTGTCAGGTATTTATAATAAGAAAATACTTGAAGTATGTTAAACCATACAGTTTTCACAATTTGTAAGAATGTGTCTAGCCACTTAGGCAATTTTTTTTCAATAGTCTTCAGAACAAACCATTATTATACAATAACTTGCCTAATTACCCTAACCTGCCTAGTTAACCTATACCTGGTTAAACCTTTAAATATCACTTTAAGCTGTATAGTGTCTTTTTTACTGTCATCATGGCAAAGATAAAATAAATCAGTTATTGGAAATGAATTATTAAAACTATTATGTTTAAAAACATGTTAAACAGAAATTGGTGAAAATAAATAAATAGGGGGGCTAATAATTCAGGGGGGCTAGTAATTCTGACTTCTGACTATATATATATATATATATATATATATATATATATATATATATAGTTTGATTTAACTGAACCAACAAGATGTATGTGAATGCATTCTAAATTTCTAAATTATTGCATCAACTGATCACTTGAATCATTTTTATACACTGCACCAAACTTGCAAGTGGTTTTAAATCTGAATGGCATTGTTCCCTCAGTTTCAGTAGCCATAGATGGATTTCCACAGTCGTCTCAGTGTCCTTAGTAATGTGACATTGGACAGCGTTATTACAAAGAGAAAACAAACAGTCATTTTTGGTCTCATTTGTGGTCCCTAAATATTGTCCAAGCACGAGGACAGCATGACCTGTGGTTCCACAATAGCTATGAATCTGTTGTGTTTTATGATCTATCACCTCTTTCAGTCATTTATCACCTACACAGAGGTGGGAGTCTGGGCTGCACACACACATAGCAGAAGATGGAGTGTACGGGACAGCTTTTTTGCAGCAGGGAGTTAACCCTGATATTATTTTTAGCTGCAGCAACAAGGGACTGTGTCCAAAAAACATGTAGATGAGTCTTTTCTCCTCTAGTTCTTTCTAACCTTACATCTTCAGCTTGTTTGCAGCATCAACAAAACATTGCATAAAAATATACAGTAATGTAATGTTGCCTTCCTAGCGAACAAATATAGGCATATAGAACGACCTGTTAGGGAGGATAATTGAATATTTAGGCCTCAACAACTTAATTTTGCCTATAAAGCTAAAACAGGCTTTTAATAAGGTGACTTTAGCATAACACATTAATCTTGTTAATATACAAAATATTCAATTACTTTACATATTTTCTAATTGTTTATGGGTTGGGCCATGAGTCCAAGAATGTCCTCATAAGATTTTAAACATCAATTATGAGTGGTAAAGTGGGACAAGGGGAGCACCTAAGAGGTCCTTCTGAAGTCAACAGTATATTAAATCATTTCATAGACTGCTGAAAACTCTCTAAGGAAGAAATCTGCATTATAAATGAACATAACAGCTTTTTCATCAAATTCAAAATTCCATTAATAAAAGTTAATGGAGCACATATGCTGTTGGATACCATATGGAAACATAACTGGAGAATAGATGGATGGATGGATGGATAGATGGATGGATGGATGGATGGATGGATGGATGGATGGATGGATGGATGGATGGATGAAATGGATGGGGAAATTTTCATATTGACAAATGCAGGTATTGATATATATGTGGATAAATGGATGGAAATGAAAAAGTGATGGATGGATGGATGGATGGATGGATGGATGGATGGATGGATGGACACATGGAAAAAAATGACTGAAAGATTGAAAGATGATTCCAACAGGTTGAAATATAATAACAGATTGATGGATGGACATGTGGATGGATGGACGTGTGGATGCAAAAACTATAAGATGGATATGATTGGATATGGTTGGATATTTGGATACATAAATGGTTGAATGGATGATGGACAGATAAATAGAGACAAACAAATGCATGAAAGATTGAAATGGATGGATGTATAAAGAAACAGATGGAGATTGAAATATAACAATATGTGGATGGATGGATGGATGGATGGATGGATGGATGGATGGATGGATGGATGG
>CAIGQQ010035826.1:13795183-13848648 GCA_903798035.1 Danio albolineatus
ATAATAATAATAATAATAATAATAATAATAATAATAATAATAATAATAATATAAATACATTTTTTATTCAAAAACTGTGCTATAATGCCCCTTAATCATCTGTTTGTTCTTTCTTTCATTTATTTATTATTTTAGATATATTATTCCAGATAATGAAATTACATATTGAAGAAATACTACAATAATATTCAATCATACTCTACAGTATCTTGCAATAAAGTGTACAACATCACGTGTTCCATCACCAAGACCGTTGATGCAGTGGTTTCCAAGCAACATTAAAAGTACAGCACACTGCTCTTTTCTAAAGTCAACAAAAAGCCAATATGGTGTGCCTCACTTTTTCACACTTCGCTGTGAATGGCCTCTTATAATAAACATAAAAATATTGTACACTGATGTACAGTTGTTATCTTTATAGACAATATTATTGTTTTGAACAGACCTTTAATTCAAGTATAGACATCTCTGAAGATCCCCTAAGAAAATCAATCCCCCTGCGCTCTTTTGACTTCACGCTATATGTTGCATGCATGCTGTTATGGAAATATCAAGCAGACATAAATTAGCTCAAATCAACTTGCCTTATCAGTCTCATTTCCCTCCCCGAATTCTAAGCAGTAGCCAAGATCCAGCAAATAAATTAATGAAACTAAGGGCTTTTGGCAATCCAGTGCAAACTGTTTGCCAGCAACGCGCTCCAGACGGCAAGGGATTCCTTTCAGAGTCTGGCCTGCTGGCTGGCACTGTGAATCTGCCATCCTCCTTCTGATCTGAGTGGCTTGGCAGTGTTTGAGGCAGATCCTCATGAGCAAGTGTCAGACCGGCATCCAGAGAGAGAACCGGTGCTGGACTGAAGGCTTGTTCAGGATCACAGGGGTCACAGATGCTGATGCTCTTCACTGGGAGAAATACAAAGCTGACGCAGTAGAATTTGATGATTCGGTTGGACACTTTCTGAAAGGTAGTTTATGAGTAATATCCTTCATAAAATGTCACGGTCATAAACATTGGCGGCGTTTGGGGACAACTGTTGTTTTAATGGCTGCATACTCTGCTTTGTTGAAAGTAGAAGTGTCATTCATCAACTGTTCAGTGTGGACTTGTCAGTCTGAGATGTTTCTGGGCTTGAGGAAGATCTGCTTTCTTGTGTGAGAGGTTGAAGGAGAGCTGCTGCTGGTTTGACAGTAAAGGAGAGGTTGACACTTTTTTTTCTTGAAGTGACAACTTCAAGTGTACATTCATTGTGTGTTTGACTCTTGGATGAATTTATGCAAGAGTGCTTTTATTGTATTCATCCACATCAAAACACAATGAGGTGAATAAAGCAGAATACAAACACACAACAACAGCAAGACAGAGGGTGCTTCTCATTTCTTATTTGTGCATCCTGATTTCCTCTCCTTGCTTACTTTCCTCAAGCTCCACTCCTTCAGGATGCGAGGGAAGGATGCAAGGAAAAGATGAGATGACAGAGGAATTGAATCAAGTGAAATGATTTATCCTCACTTTATATTAAAGTGTTTAATGAATTCTGTACTCTACTGATTTTGCTTGCATGTCAGGATTTTTGAATATTAGAGAAGTCTTTATATTGTAAAAACTTTTTCTACAACATATTTGTCTGTTTTTAATTAAGCTTATTATTAAGAATGATTTATTAACAGTAAATAAATGCTTTTTATTTTAGCTCAAAATTATGGCACATTAAAAGTCAAGAAAGTATAAAAACAACCTACATTTGCAATAACTTTATTCTTAATAATCACAATAATATGTGATGGAATTTGCAGATGTAGGTATAGTTGCTTCATGATAAGTCAATAAAACACTTTGCCGGGAAGTTGGCGAGTTTGTGTCTAAAAGTTGAGTGGAACACATGTTGTGGGGCAGAGAAGAGCCTGGGCTATAGAGCGGTGGCTGGCCTGAATCTGGATCAGGCAGATCTGAGACTGGGTCTGGAGGCCTCGGATCATGAGGCTCTGGTAATAACTCTGGCGGCAGAAGCTCTGGGTTGGAATAAGGTTGTCGGGAGCTGAACATGTTGGAAGCGGGCTCAGCTACATAACTGGGGCCCAGAGGTGAGTAGGAAGGGCGTCGCTAGTGAAGGGAATGAGTGACAGAGAGCATAAGGATCCTGAACTTGGCCATGTTGGGGCCAGTCATCCCCCGTCACCCCTTTTTTGATTTCACACATCCAAGGGTTTTCCCTCGATTGAATAGGTGTTATTAGTGGTTATCTGATAGATATGGGCCAGTAGGGGCCTTCTAGGCTCAATAGGCTGTTATCATCCATCCACATGGTTAATTAGCTATGCTAATAGAGAAGACTCCAGATCCAGATTACTGTGAGGGTTGGGTTTAGGGTTGGAGCAGGGGTAGACGTTAATAAAATGCAATTAATGCAAAATTAAATAAATAATATGAATATTTCTTGTGCTCAATCAGCTATACTGAGACTCCAGATCCAGATCTGTTTTTACATTACTGTGACGGTTAGGTTCGGGGTTGGGGTAGACGTTAATAAAATACTATTAATGGGAAATTTATTAAAGAGCCCCTATTATGGGTTTTTGAAAATGAGCTTGTTTGCAGTGTGTCACACAGCTTTAAGTGACGTGAAATGTCCAGCTAAGGCTTAAATCTGAAAGTGCACAGTGTTTAAAACTATTGATTCATCTATAAAAGAGTCGACTCATAGTTCCTCAAACGAGTCGCCGTGCTTACGAGTCTTTAGCCATTTTGGCATGACGTGAACACGAAACATAAAGCCCCGCCCATTTATGCGCGCGCAGATTCGAAATCCCCAACCCCATCTACAAACAACAGCGGTGCGAAAAAGTTGCCAGATCGGGCGGGTTTAAATTTAATTGTGCAGGTAAAACCTTTTGGACAGGGTTTGGGCTGAAATCAGTCAGCTACATCTGGCAACACAGTGAAGAGCACTGTGCTTAGCTGGATATTGGAAGTGTGCAGAGAACCCAGAGATGAGACTTTGAAGAGTTAGTAGTTTCTGCAGAAATACCTCAGTATTAAATGTGCTGTTCCCTCTCCGAGGAGTGCTTACAATGGAGGATTAGGAGCAACAGGACATTTCCCTGGCCTGCTTTCCAGCAAGTGTGAGTAAGTGCGATTAAAACGGTCGCCTCATTGTTTTCTCTAGCTTGTAAATGATGCATTTAACTGTGTTTTGTAACTTGTAACCACTTGTAGTGTCTCTGGTTAACTTGTATTCTCATATCGCGTCTAAAAGCACAGTGTAAACGCGACGCGTGCCGCTGTGTTTACGGATTAAAATGCGTTTGAGCGTGTTCCTCTGCTGTTTGCCGTTGCTATGACCACCATGAGCTCTGCTACACACGTGCGGCGGTGCTGTTTTATAATAGTTCAGCTTTTGCCGCTGTGTGCACTAATACTGAATGTATGTTGCTGTTTTTACTTCTGGTTAAGAATTAGGGTGATATGCTGGGAGATCGGGGGTTAGTTTCGTGGGGTGAGGTGTCTGAAATATGACTCCCGATAAAAACGAGTGTTAGCAGATTAGCTCACGCACACGCTGTGACCACTTCAATGTTGATAAGCCGTGGTGGGCATTATCTCACGCTGAGCGCTGTCGACCAATCGCAACAGACTGGGTCATCGGTCCAATCAGCGCTGTTTAGCATCGCGCGAAGGAGGGGTTTTGGAACAAATGAATCCCTGAACGATTCATATAGGAGTCGCTGGGATAATGAGGTAAAAATAAATGCATATTATAAGACAATGAAAGTGTTTTTTGACCATGTAATCAGATCAGCCTGCTGTTGGAGACCCCCAAAACCAAAATATGACCCTTTTCAATGTATAATATGGGCTCTTTAAATAATATAAATCATTCTCGTTAACTCCCGTAGGTGATTTATATTTATTAACCATGTGGATGGACGATAACAGCGTTATGAGCCTACCAGTAAGCACAGAAGGCCCTTACTGGCCTATATCTATCAGCTGATAACCACTGATAACGCCCATTTAATCGAGTGATTACATTTGAATTGGTTGTTTCCCTTATATTCTCTCTCGAGCAAGCAGATAAATATCTGTTGAACCCTACAACCCAACATGCACTGATAATCATTTTTATAACCACTTTCCACAAAAACAATTAAACTGAACAGCATGCTGTGGCGTCTTTCACCTCACAAAATTATACAATATACATAAAACAATATTGTATTTATGGTATTGTATTTGGCACTTGCCAGGTTACTTTAGCATCATCAAAACACTTCATTTTCATGGGTCAAAAAGTAGTGTGGACATCAGGTAAAACCATAAAAATAAAAAAAAAAGCTGCAAGCTGCACTCAAATAACAGTTAAAAACTGATGGGAAATCACCTTATGATGGACAGATGGTTAAATGAAACTAGTTTCACCAAAATGCACTTACAACCTAATATCTACTCCTGTGCCATTTGGCCATCTGTACAATGCTATATATCCCACAAGCTTCTTTCTTATATTTAAAGAGGTTTTTTAGGGCAGTGTTGGGTTCATTCATCTAATAAAGTTTTTCTATCTTTAAAAAAATGGTTTTAAAACTTTACAGCTCATTCAATAAACACAATGTTTTGTTTTGACTAGCTTGTCTAATAGACTCATTATTAAATGTATTACTGTCATAGTTCATAGTGAGAAATCTGTTGAAGTTCTTTTTTTTTTTGTCAGATTTGGCAGCATAGCATAGAAGCAGTACTTAAACATTAGGTTGAAAATAACTGTGAATGTTCCTTTGTGCATTATTACAAGGTGGTGACAGCTTTGCAAGTTGTAGTATTAATGGGCATCCAAAAAAAGGATCCTCCATACAGTAAATCTATTAGTAACTTCACCTGCTGTTGCCCTGTGAAAGCGTCTTGCACATGACGTGTAAAATAGGCTGCTATAGTGGGAAAATTGCACTTTTGAAGGCTTAAATATAGAGAGAACTTCTTTTTAAAAAACTGTTCATAATCCATGGAGAAATCTATGATAATTTTCTGTTGCACTTGTCTGAAATGGGTTTAAAATATCAATACCATGTGACTAATTGCTCTGATTACTTCATCATAAAACGAAACTTCTGCTTTCATTTACTAACCCATATATGTTAAACACACGCATACACACAAACACACATATGTGATTATATTACTGTATATATACATTCATGGCGCCATGGTGGTGTAGTGAGTAGCACGTTCGCCTCACAGAAATAAGGTCGCTGGTTCGAGCCCCGGCTGGGTCAGTTGGCATTTCTGTGTGGAGTTTGCATGTTCTTCCTCCGGGTGCTCCGGTTTCCCCACAAGTCCAAAGACATGTGGTATATGTAAATTGGGTAGGCTAAATTGTCAGTAGTGTATGAGTGTGAATGAGTAGTGTATGGATGTTTCCCAGAGATGGGTTGCAGCTGGAAGGACATCCGCTGTGTAAAACAAATGGCGGTGGTTGGCGGTTCATTCCGCTGTGGGGACCACTGATTAATAAAAGGACTAAGCCAACAAGAAAATGAATGAATGAATATATATCCATCTTTGAACACAGGTAGATGTATTTTAGGAAGTTTTGCATTAAAAAAAATGGGCCATGTCATTCATCCGGTGCAATAAGGTGAGATTTGTTTGCTATTTTCACACCAATGCAGCCCAAATTTTCCTGTGTTGTACCACGCTGTTTAAATAGTAAATTAATTTGCGCCACTTTGTGGACTCATGGGTGATCCGGTCTTTAAAGTAGAGGTGTGTTAAGGCGCATTGTTGGTGGGGTGCTATTTTAAGGAACTAATATAGACTGTGTAATTGACCAGCTGAAAGCTGGTCTAAAGTCCATCGAAGAGCGCGTTAGTTGTGCACAGTAAACGCATACACATTGCTTAAAACACACACAGGATATACAGCAATACACAAATATCTTTACAAATGAAAAATAATAAAAGGATTAAAATATTACAAAAATTATAATTTTTTACATAAATATAAAACCACTGCCTCCATGCCTTTGACTTTTTCAGTTGATTCATGACAATTTGCTTTTGTATGTTATTATTATTATTATTATTATTATTATTATTATTATTATTATTATTATTATTATTATTATTATTAGTGTTATTTAATATATCCATATTTATATATTTTAATTTTTTTTTTAAAGCGGAGATTGTCCACCTGTTGGGTTTTGGACCATATGGGGCAGTGTGTTTTTGACCACACTTGACCACACTGAACCATCATTGTTCATCATTTATTTGTTTGCTGGAAATTAGAACTGAATTTAGAAATAGTTTTGAAACAAATCATTGTGGTTAACAAACAAATTTAATTATGTATGCTAATGAATGTCTTCAGTGGAGGGTGTACAACACTGTTTCCTTATCTACGAAAGTAAAGGAGTAACGAGTAAAAGTAAAGAAAGAGAAAGTAAAGAGGCCGAAAGGAGGAGCTTTGTTCTTTGTCCTCACGCTGCAGATGGTTTGTTTAACTGTTTTCTCCCTAGTGAAACTTTCAGTTTTTACACTTACAAAGTCCGCCATGTAAATAGCAAATGTGCCACAACGTGACACAACTGACTCTTAATATAATATAATATAATATAATATAAGGGGGGGGGCGCCACGGTGGCCGAGTGGTTAGCACGTTCGCCTCACCGCAAGAAGGTCGCTGGTTCGATCCCCGGCTGGGCCAGTTGGCATTTCTGTGTGGAGTTTGCATGTTCTCCCCGTGGTTGCGTGGGTTTCCTCCGGGTGCTCCGGTTTCCCCCACAGTCCAAAGACATGCGGTACAGGTGAATTGGGTAAGCTAAATTGTCCATAGTGTATGTGTGTGAATGTGTATGTATGGATGTGTTTCCCAGAGATGGGTTGTGGCTGGAAGGGCATCCGCTGCGTAAAACAAATGCCGGATAAGTTGGCGGTTCATTCCGCTGTGGCGACCCCGGATTAATAAAGGGACTAAGCCGAAAAGAAAATGAATGAATGAATGAATAATATAAGGGAATATGAGATGAGACACTGATTGGTTTAATGCACATTATGCTCAAAACACATTCTTAACTCATTAAGAGAATAAGCACAACCCTTTTAGACCATGCGCCGGGGCGCAGAGCGTATTTCTCCATAATAGCAAAAGTGCGCTTTACACTTTGCGCCTAGATCGTCAAAATAGAGCCCATTGTTTCCCATCAGACCTAACTAAATAGTATTTCTCTTTCATTATTAAATTGTGCTTTGGAGCAATTCTTGTGTTTCAAAAATGCTCAAATTTGTACATCTAGTTTGATCTCCTCTGTGTACAGTTTGCTAGAATACGCAGCTATTTTTATGGCCATAAATCTGTAAAGATGCTAAAAAGAAACAGATGGTGCGTTTACTGAACCTACCAGCATGGGTGAATGATGCTAGCCGGGCACGCTAGTCAGCTAAGCATTGAGATCTGGAGTCAAAAAGGTTCTGGGAAGAGGATCTGAAGAGACACTCTGTGCAAGCGAAGCCTCGGTATGAATCAGAATGAGTCACGATGCTTAAACTCATCTCCAGTTTCTCCTCTAGAACGGTTGATTTGAGAAACAGCTCATTAATCATGTCATGAAGATTCTATGACTAACCCTACAGTAAAGTGGCAATCACGAATATATGAATAGTCAGACGGCTAATCAGCTGAAGCTGTTGTATAATTATCTTCATGAGTGTGATATGTTTAAATTATTAGTGAGGGTCACTTGTTTAATAAAAATACCACTGTGTTGTGTTATACCACTGGCGCAGAGAGCTGGAATGACTCAGAGACACATTTACATCATGCAGTGAAATAACAAAGAGGTGAAAGGGGATTCAAGTGGCAGAGAGGGTGGATGTGAAAGTTCAAGAAGCACAAATGTAACTGCTGTATTGTGGTAAAGGTGGAGATGTTGGACTCAAAGGTCATTGACTTGATAGCAGATTCACAGTAAGGCCTCAAGGTCACCTTAAACATGAATCAGTAGGAAGAGAAGAGATACAGTTACAGATTCATGACAGCATAACCAGAGACAGAGGCATGTCCATCATATATTCAGTGTTCACAAATGAAAAAAATATATACTATGCATGATTTATTAGCACAAAGAATTCTATATGTCAAATCACTGCCTTTTTATCCCACAGTTTTGACATCATTTCAGCTTTGTCAAAATTAAGTTCAATAGCTATATGAATGTTTCATAATTGTAATATGTGTGTCATAATATTAACACCTTTATCTCAAAAGCCAAGTATAACTTTTATATGACTTTTTTGTATCATTATTTAAAATTTTGGGCATAGGTTTGTTCATTCATTTTCTTTCGGCTTAGTTTCTATTTCAGAGGTTGCCACAGCAGAATGAACCGCCAACTACTCCAGCATATGTTTTACGCAGTGGATGCTCTTCCAGCCACAACCCAGTACTGGGAAACACCCACTCACTCACACACACATGCACAAAGGCCAATTTAGTTTATTCAATTCACCTATAGCGCATGTCTTTGGACTGTAGGGGAAACAAGAGCACCCGGAGGAAACTCATGCGAACACACTGGGAGAACATGCAAACTTCGGACAAAAATTCCAACTAGCCCAGCTGGGACTTGGACCAGTGACCTTTTTTGTTGTGAGGCGACAGTGCTAAGCACTGAGCCACCGTGCCGCCCAGCATATGTTTCATTCATTCATTCATTTTCTTTTCGGCTTAGTCCCTTTATTAATCCGGGGTCGCCACAGCGGATTGAACCGCCAACTTATCCAGCATTTGTTTTACGCAGCGGATGCCCTTCCAGCCACAACCCATCTCTGAGAAACACATTCATACATTCTCATTCACACACATACACTATGGACAATTTAGCTTACCCAATTCACCTGTACCGCATGTCTTTGGACTGTGGGGGAAACCGGAGCACCCGGAGGAAACCCACGCAACCACGGGGAGAACATGCAAACTCCACACAGAAATGCCAACTGGCCTAGCCGGGGATCGAACCAGCGACCTTCTTGCTGTGAGGCGAACGTGCTACTCACTACGCCACCGTGGCGCCCTCAGCATATGTTTGTTATAACAAAAAACGTATGTCATAATTTTATTACATAAATAATAATTTTCATTACTTTAATGTAGAGTGACACGTTGGCGCAGTAGGTAGTGCTGTCGTGTCACAGCAAGAAGGTCGCTGGTTTGAGCCTTGGCTGGGTCAGTTGGTATTTCTGTGTGGAGTTTGCATGTTCTCCCCGTGGTTGCATGGGTTTCCTCCGGGTGCTCCGGTTTCCCCCACAAGTCCAAAGACACGCGGTACAGGTAAATTGGGTAAGCTAAATTGTCTGTGGTGTATAAAAGTGAATGAGTGTGTATGGATGTTTCCTAGAGATGGGTTGCGGCTGGAAGGGCATCTGCTGCGTAAAACAAATGCTGGATAAGTTGGCGGTTAATTCCACTGTGGTAACCCTGGATTAATAAAGGGACTAAGCCGAAAAGAAAATGAATGAATGAATTATTTTAATGTCTAAAACATTACTTTTTATGTCACAATTTTATTGTCATTTTCATTTTATATAACTGTTGGTTATGGCATAATTATGATATGAAGTTTGACTTATGATTTAATCATTACTTCGTACTGTATGTCATGTGAATTTTTTTGGCATAATACCGTCTCAGTTTTAATATCCCATGAATAATTATGCCAAAGTTAGAATTTACTATCTGATCATTTTAGTTCTTGCTGTAATTTTGACGTTTTATTTCATGTTTATGTTATAACTTTGACTTTTCAGACGTTCATTTAAATTTATTTGAAAATAATGTTTCACAATTTTGAAATGTTTTCAGTTCAAAAAGACAATTAAAAAAAGCCATTCAATAGGAGTTTATGGCTGATCATGTATGGGAATGTAGTGTATTCACTAACTTGAGTAAAAATTTTGGTATAGCAACTGAGAATTATTATTATTGTTGTTGTTGTTGTTGTTGTCGTTGTTGTTGTTGTTGTTGTTGTTGTTATTATTATTATTATTATTATTATTATTATTATTATTATTATTATTCATTCATTCATTTTCTTTTCGGCTTAGTCCCTTTATTAATCTGGGGTCGCCACAGTGGAATGAACCACCAACTTATCCAGCATAGGTTTTACGCTGCGGATGCCCTTCTAGCTGCAACCCATCTCTGGGAAACATCCACACACACGCATTCACACTCATACACTACAGACAATTTAGCTTACCCAATTCATCTATACCACATGTCTTTGGACTTGTAGGTGAAACCGGAGCACCCAGAAGAACCCACGCAACCATGGGGAGAATATGCAAACTCCACATAGAAATGCCCACTGACCCAGCCGGGGCTCGAACCAGCAACCTTCTTGCTGTGGGCGAATGTGCTACCCACTACGCCACCATGGCACCTATTATTATTATTATTATTATTATTATCATTATTATTATTATTATTATTATTATTATTATTATTATTATTCATGACATTTAAATTATTGTGATTTCTCAAGTAATAATAAAGTGTATTCTTTTATTCTTTCATTCATTCATTTTTTTTTCATCTTAGTCCCTTTATTAATCCAGGGTCGCCACAGCGGAATGAACCACCAACGTATCCAGCATTTGTTTTATGCAGCGGATGCCTTTCCAGCAACAACCCATCTCTGGGAAACACATCCATACATTCTCATTCACACATATACACTATGGACAATTTAGCTTACCCAATTCACCTGTACCGCATATCTTTGGACTGTGGGGGAAACCGGAGCACCCGGAGGAAACCCACGCAACCACGGGGAGAACATGCAAACTCCACACAGAAATGCCAACTGACCCAGCCGGGGATCGAACCAGCGACCTTCTTGCTGTGAGGCGAACGTGCTACTCACTATGCCACCGTGGCGCCTATTCTTTTATTGTACTGTAATTATTTGGCACCAGTAGCATAACTGCAAGAAAATAAAAAAACACTGAAATAAGGATCACTTTATTAAATTACAATGCAGTTATCAAGTTATTATTTTCAGGCTGTATATAAGTCAGGCTGTCATGCTGTGTTCTTAATAATGTTGCAAAGTAACAAATTACAAATACTTAAATTACTGTGATATATATATATTTTTTCAGGAATTATACTTTTTAAATAAATGTGTGCTTTAACTTGAATACACTTTGAGTATATTCCTTCAACCTGCAGTACCTAATTTATATCTTTGTTTGTTCTTTCTTGTCTACGATGATTGGCTAAGTAGAATAACGTCTTATGATCCACGTCCAATCAAATCAGCCAACTCCACATACCTGTACTATCAGAATGTCAGACAGAAGACTATAGCACACAGTACAATAGTGGGACGAACTGTTGATTGAATTTTGACAGCTTGATGCGTTCGGCCTCTTCTAGCCCTTCCGGATATTAAAGTGGTGATAAGTTTACCCCAGCCGGACGATGTCCCATGGGACAGATAATGAGGCCAGTTGTTAATTAATGCGAAGTTTTCCTGGTCTCGCTATGCTCTTGGAATCCCAATTAGTCTGAAGCTTAACAACATGTTGCACTTGATTTTCAGTTCACTTCAAAGCCGAGGTTCCTTCTGCTGTTTTCTGAGTCCCTGCTTTCTCAAAGTCGTATTACTAAAGAGAAAACTGCACGGCATGAGATGTGTTTACTTCTGCTTAAATGCAACTGCTCACGTGTCAAATCATTAAAACAAAACTGTGTCCTTAACAGACACGAAAAGCTACTTATCTGTCCATGCTAAATGTGAAAATGCTGCGTGAAGCAGTACAGACACAAATCCTAGCCAATCGGAAGATGAGGGACTTGTTGTGTAATATTCAGGCATTCTAGACTTCTAAAATTAGTCTCCTTGTGGATGTTGGGTGATTAATTTACACAAGGAGAGAAACTTCCGACCAATGAAATGTGGGTGTGTGCGTAGCTGCTAAGTGTAAAGCTGAAGAAACAGAAACAATGCAAGAATAATAGAACATTAGCACCCACTGGATTTAGCATAGTTTGTATTCCATAACTTTTAAATGATGTTTACAAACTAAAAGTTCAAACAAGGACACTTGTTTTATACTGATGAAAAATATAGTGGGAATAATTTTGTTGTTTGTTTGTATTCTGCTATCTTTTTTGTATCGTTATTTGATTTTTTGTTTAATATTTTTCTATATTTCTTTAAAGATTATCATTGGGTTTTTTTTGGTCTTACATTAGTTTTGTCCTTTTTGTTTTTGTTTTGTCTTATATTTATTTTTCTTCATTTGTTTAGCTTTTTTATACGATCAGTAAGATTTTAAAAATCTGAAGTATCGTAAAGTATTTTAAAGTATCTAATGCTCATCAAGGCAGCTTATTTAACCAAAAATATTGTAATATTACAAAATATTTGTTCAGTTTACAATAAGTGTACAATAAATGCATTTTAAAATTTAGATATTTGTATTTTTATGAACTTAAAGTTCAATTTTCAGCATCATCCCACCCATCATGGCACTCTGACTCTTCAAAAATACATCAAATATGATGACTGCTAGAAACTGATTCCTCATTTTTATCAGTGTTATTATCATTATTATTCATTCATTCATTCATTCATTTTCTTTTCGGCTTAGTCCCTTTATTAATCCGGGGTCGCCACAGCGGAATGATCTGCCAACTTATCCAGCATTTGTTTTACGCATCAGATGCCCTTCCAGCCGCAACCCATCTCTGGGAAACATCCATACATGCTCATTCACACACATACACTACGGACAATTTAGCTTACCCAATTCACCCGTACCACATGTCTTTGGACTTGTGGGGAAAACCGGAGCACCCGGAGGAAACCCACGCAACCACAGGGAGAACATGCAAACTCCACACAGAAATGCCAACTGACCCAGCAGAGGCTCGAACCAGCGACCTTCTTGCTGTGAGGCGAACGTGCTACTCACAACACCACCGTGGCGCCATATCATTATTATTATTATTATTATTATTATTATTATTATTATTTTAACATTTTTGCAACTTTTTTTTTGTCTTCATATCAATGCTGATCCTTAAACTATTCAATTCAATTCAATTCAATTCACCTTTATTTGTATAGCGCTTTTACAATGTAGATTGTGTCAAAGCAGCTTCACATAGAAGGTTATAGTAAATTGAAAATGTCAGTTTAGTTATTAGCTAGTATATTATTAGCTAGTATATAGCTGAGTTCAGTTCAGTTCAGTGTTGTTTAATATTCACTACTTAGAGTTCAAACACTGAAGAGTAATCCATCGATGCGCAGCTCTAGCTGCAGTCTAGTCGCCGGACGCTGGGGAACTCGAGGCTCGTCTGTCCTTGTAGGGTCACAGGAATCTGTCTCTTGCTTGCTACTCCGCCAAGCAGCTGCTCAGGATACAGCGAGGTCCAGGGTTAAGGAGCCTTGGAATCGTCTCGTCGCGGGTCTTGGATCGCATCAGTGGCGCTGCATAGTCTCTGGGGGCCTCGGGATGAGTATCCCCAGTTGGAATAGAGAACAAAGAAAATAATTAGCGTAGCTGCAGTTCATAGTGTATATAAAGGAGATGCGTGGAGCACATTCATGCATCATACAGCTAAGTGACGTATTGAGTGTATGCTTTACTAAAAAGATAGGTCTTTAATCTAGTTTTGAACTTTGAGAGTGAGTCTGAGCCTCGGACATTATCAGGAAGGCTATTCCAGAGTTTAGGAGCCATAAATGAGAAGGCTCGACCCCCTTTACTGGATTTTGCTATTCTGGGTACTACTAGAAGCCCTGAGTTTTGAGATCTTAAAGAGCGGGTTGGATTGTAGCGAGACAGAAGGTTGGTTAGATAAACAGGAGCTAGAAAATTTAATGCTTTATATGTAAGAAGTAATATTTTAAACTCAACACGAAACTTAACAGGCAGCCAGTGTAACGAGGATAAAATTGGGGTGATATGATCATATTTTCTAGACCTGGTAAGAACTCTGGCGGCTGCATTTTGTACTAGCTGAAGTTTGTTAATAGAGGAGGCTGGGCAACCAGCGAGCAGAGCATTACAGTAATCCAGCCTAGAAGTCATAAAAGCATGAACTAGCTTTTCTGCATCTGAGATGGATAGCATACTTCGTAGCTTAGCAATATTTCTCAGATGAAAGAATGCAGTTTTTGGGATATGGGAGATATGGCTTTCAAAAGTTAAATTGCTGTCTAATATGACACCCAGATCTTTAACAGTAGAGCTAATGCTAACTCTGCATCCCTCTAGTTGCAGGTCGAGTTGTGAGATCAGCTGTGTACAGGATTTAGGTCCTATAAGTAATAGTTCAGTTTTGTCTGAGTTTAAGAGAAGGAAGTTGTTGGTCATCCAGTTTTTAACATCTTTAATACACTCAGTTAGTTTTGATAGTTTAGACGTCTCGTCAGGTTTAGTAGAAATATATAATTGAGTATCATCTGCATAGCAGTGAAAGCTGATCCCGTCTCTTCTAATAATGTCTCCCAGGGGCAGCATGTAAATTGTAAACAACAAAGGGCCTAAAACTGATCCTTGAGGCACCCCATACTTTACTGGCCTGACTTGTGAAGGTTGTCCATTAATATTTGCAAACTGGTAACGATTAGTTAAGTATGACTTGAACCATTGTAAAGTCGTTCCCTGGACACCTGTAGAGTTTAAGCGATCTATGAGGATATTGTGGTCAATTGTGTCAAATGCGGCACTAAGATCTAGCAAGACTAACAGCGAGATGCACCCTTGGTCAGCAGCTAATAGTAAATCGTTGGTTATTTTTATTAATGCAGTTTCTGTACTGTGATGAGGCCTGAAACCTGACTGGAACACCTCAAAAACATTGTTCGTCTGCAGAAAGGAGCATAATTGGGCAGAAACTACTTTTTCTAGTATTTTAGACATAAATGGAAGATTTGAAATAGGCCTATAATTAGCTAAGTTGCAGGGGTCCAGTTGTGGTTTCTTAATAATAGGCTTAATAACAGCGAGCTTGAAAGAGTTTGGAACATGTCCTAATGACAAAGAAGAGTTGATAACGTTAAGAAGAGGTTCTCCTATTACAGGTAGCAATTCTTTCAGTAATTTTGTTGGAATTGGGTCTAGCATACTCGTAGCTGGTTTAGAACTATTTATAATTTTATCTAGCTCTTCCTGTTCTATGTTCTCAAAGCACTGTAGGCTAATTTGGTTCAGTGGAATGTTTACTGGATCTGAAGTATAAGGCGGTACAGAGATTTTAACATCTATTTTTTGTCTAAAGCCTTCTATTTTATCACTGAAAAAATTCATAAAGTCTTCGCTACTCATTTGCGGTGTGATATTTTGTTCCAACGATGACCGATTGTTTGTTAATTTAGCAATTGTGTTAAATAGAAATCTAGGATTGTTATGGTTATTTTCTATCAGTTTACGGAGGTACTCGGCCCTGGCGGATTTGAGGGCCCTCCTATAGCTGGACATACTGTCTTTGTACGCAATTCTAAAGACCTCTAAATTAGTTTTTTTTCCATTTACGTTCTTGCTGTTTTGAGAGCGTGCGTATGACTGTTATACCATGATGTAGTTTTATCTTCCCTAGTCTTTTTTAATTTGATGGGTGCCACAGTATTTAGTGTGCTAGTAAAGATGGCATCCATGCTGCTAGTTATTACATCGAGGTCATTTGCATTTGCGGGTACATTTCGAAATAAAGAAAGATCAGGCAAGTTATTATTATGGAACGATAGATCTACTAAGGCGATGTATTGGTGCGGATCTGCTAATGTCAGGTAAACATAGCTTGTAAAGTAAGAGGTAGTGGTCCATAATATCGTCGCTTTGTGGTATAATCTCTATATTCATGACCTCAATTCCATAAGAGAGAATTAGATCTAAAGTATGCTTTAAGCGATGGGTGGGACCAACAACATTTTGCTTTATCCCAAGGGCATGTAGTAGATCCATAAATGCGAGTCCTAGTGTATCATTAGCATTATCTAAATGGATGTTAAAGTCCCCTACAATTAGTATTTTATCAGCTTTAACTAGTAAGTCAGAAATAAAATCAGAAAACTCTTTTAGAAAATTGACATAGGGTCCTGGGGGTTAATTATGTATAATTAACTATTATACATAAACATATACATATACATATACATATATTATATTATACATAAAAGACAGAACATCTCAATGCCCACAAATTCTTCAATCACTTTGAGTTTCAAATCCATATTTTTTTCCTGCACTCGTGTTGTATTTCCAGTGTGACCCAATGCCACAGATATTTAACACCCTGAGCTCCTGCGGGGATTTACTTGGCCCGGGATCTTATGATAATGTTTTTATTTGACGGCCAATGAAGTGATTTCCACATATCGTATATTGGCGATCTGTCAGGCCTGTGCCACAGATCTTATTCTGCAGCGTGTGCAGGTCTGGCCATCGCTTGCCTCATTTCTCCTGTGGTCAGTGGGCTTCGTCCTGCACTGCAGTAAAGCACCTCCATGACTATGGACCATTAAAGTGCTATTGAGTTTCTGTCAAAGCGCCAGCACCTACAATCTCTCACTGTCCCTACTCTTAGCCCTCTCCATTATCAGACCCCTCCAGCAGGCATGGCTCAACATCACCATAGACGTAGCTAAGACTGCCATACCTTTACAGCTTGCTTTAGGTCTGTCTAAGGCTGGAAGTGATGTATCCTTGTGATTCTGGTCTCACCCATAACGCTTCGTCAATAAAAGGCTTAGCAGTTTGGGTCCTTGAGGACAGATCGGGCACTTAATCTCAGTTGCTTGTGAAGACCCTTGTGGTAATTGAAACGAGTCTCTTTGTCATGAAACAGACCGATAATATCCTTCCTATATTGTGGAGTAAAAGGTCAGATAAAGAAAAAATCATTAGTTTTAGATAGTGTGGTGACCTGGTGAAGTTGTTTGACACTTTGAGTTCATAACAATGGTCAATTATTTGGCTGGCTAGTATAATGTATTTAGATCATACTAGCTGGTATATACACAAACTGCTCCATTTTTCTTTTAATTCAGCATGATATAAAATCTTACTTTTAAATCTATATAGTTCTTGTTATAAAAGATATATCTGTGCACTTCATTATTTTGTAAACATTTTATTTGCCCTCATAATCCCTTATCAAACACCATAACCTTCCTTGCCCCCTCAAAATGACTTTTCTTCACTTCTGGTCACATGGATGGCCTTTAAGACAGGGCTGTCAGGGTGTGTTTCATTTCTGCCTTACTTTTGTCCATTCGTTAATCTTCCCACATTTTGTTAGCAACACGCATCTTCCTACAACTCTATCTGTTCCCAAAAGATGAAACAATTCACCGCACTGTATTTTTAAATTACAGATTGGTTTCAACTGGATGTACAATCACAATATGGCAAACAATGACAATCTTAACTTTCGTTTCTTGGTGACTTTAATGGTGACTTTTTAACTTTAAACGTGGTGTCATTCACTTTTCTAATTAAACATACACTCACCGGCCAGTTTTTAAAGTACACCTTAGTAGTACCAGGTAGGACCCCGTTTTGTCTTCAGAACTACCTTAATCCTTCATGGCATAAATTCAGCAAGGTACTGGAAATATTCCTTAGAGATTTTGATCCATATTGACATGATAACATCAAGCAATTGCTGTAGATTTGTCAGCTGCACATCCATGATGCAAATCTCCCATTTTATTCAATAAGTTCAGAGATGTACTTATTTACCTCAGGAGTTTCCCTAAATGAGACGGTGAAAGCAAACATTAACATGAAAATCTTAATAAAGGCATAAACACATTAAGGGTGTTTATTTGTTGAAATTCGTATTAAAATCTGTTTTATTTGTGATGTGCAGCGTATATTTGTAAAGTCTTTATGCAGAGTATATATTGCGAAATGGGGGAAAACAATAAATCGCTGTATGGATGCTGTAATGTTTAAATAATTTTTGGTTCAAAATGCGAGAGGGTCATGTGACCATCAGCAAGAACGCAGCATCTCATTTCTCACAGGACGCGTTCTCTGTCCTCGCAGTCTCCCGAGTTCGTTCTTCCGATGTGACCTGGCAAGACCGATCTCCACAAGAATACAAGTCCGCTCTCTGCGTTCTTGGAATTGAGAAACAGCCCATGTCTGCATGCCTAAATACATTGAGTTGCTGCCATGTGATTGGCTGATTAGAAATTTGCGTTAACGAGCAGTTGGACAGGTGAACTTAATAAAGTGGCTGGTGAGTGTATACTATGTAATGGAGATCAGAATTTGTGAATAGTTAGTAGTTCACATGTGTAGAATTTAGTATGAATTTATTATTTAAATTGCCTACTAAAAGAGTCATGATCGTTTTATTTTAAGTAGCACCATAGTGTGTGAGCACGAGGCTGCTTTCTTTACAGCCGTTGCATGGAAAACAACTTCAGCTCCAAAGTGTCCCTTGCTAGCTCAGAATAAATCTACCTACTGTTTTAGTTCAAAACACACACTCACACACACACACACACACACACGGGGTAAACTGCCATCTGTTGGAAACACTTGATAGACAGTTACAGAAAAATATGCGGTGAGAATGGGCATCATGTACATCACACAATGGTTGATCACAAAGCAACGTGTAATGTAGCATATTTGTTTACCACGACACACCAAGAATTTTTATAGACAAATCGCATAAAACAAAGTGACTGTCCTAACTGACAAAAAAATACTGTAGTCTGAATGGGGCTTAACTTAATGACGTTGACCAAAACAAGTCAGGTCACGCTCGAAAGACAAAAAACCACAAGAGGACAGGATAGTATGGAAAATCTCAATGGCCAGTTGGTTCAACACTACAGCTGGAATTCATCAGCAGTTCAGCACAACAGACTAACAATCTCTGTATACAGCAAATATCTTTGCATTTTTGAAAATTTGGACCGAAAACCATTCAGAAAACGAACCTTAATCAGAAGAAATAATTAAAAGACAGAACACTTTAATGATGAAAGTGAGATTATTTGGAAACATGTTTGTCATAAGATTGAGGAAAAACTGAAGCCAAAGTGTGTAGAGAGAGTCAACAAAGGTGGAGGTGAAGTGTCATGATTCTGAGAGTGGTTTAAGGCCATGTTTATAATCTTTTGGCCTTGTTTTGGCTATCTTATACTGTTACATGGAAGAGTGAATGCAAATATATATTCAAAAGCTCCTTCAGCAACATGTACAGTAGATATGCCTTGCATTCATTACTCAGAAAGTCTCATTAAAGCTAGAAAGTCTCTTTAAATTATCATCCTAAATTTTACTTTGTTAATATGACACTGCCTTGTACTGTCCCCAGTTACTGAAATGAATGGAGATACTAATATTTTACAAAACTTGCCTGCATTTTAAAGACTTAAAAAAATTGGGCAGTCAGTGTTGTTTAACACTATCATCAAATAAACTAGTCATCAAATAGACAGGAATTCATGACTTCACATGTGAAATCTGGCTAATCTGTGTATTTGTTGATTAGTCTCACTTTTGGGCAATTGTTAGATTATTAGATTTTTACTGACAGCCCATATCTAGCCTTGTTTTAGCCAAGATGTCTATGTTTAAATGCCTATTAGATGTGTATTCAAGACAAATTTGCTTGGTGGGTAACAACTGCATTCATTAGCTTCAGTGCATTTTATCCCAGGAAACAGTTTGTTCTTTAAAAACTCGGTCGAGGTTGCAGGCAGTGATTCTCTGTATAGTGATGGGGAATTTAGAGGCTTCGGTCTGTGATCTGGGGTGCGATTCGCAAACATTTGTCACATCAGCTGATTTGTGGGCCAGCTTGGACCTATTCATCAGGACCTGCTGTCACCGGCCAATGAATTTATGCTCTTCATCCACATACGGTGTCCCAGACCACATCGACAGAGCCCTGGGCTGCCAGTTTCGCAACCTTCATGTCCATCACCTCTGCTGCTATGGTGGACTTTTTATTTAATTTTATCTTTCTGCACCGACTCTTTAAGATGTGACATTATTTGACAAAAATTCTGTATTTCCATTCATTTAGTAACTTGTTTGCTTACCCAACATTTGGGGTCTACATTTTATTTATTTGTTTGTTTGTTTGTTTGTTTGTTTGTTTGTTTGTTTGTTTAAATGAGCTTTCTATGCTCGAGTAAACAAATGCAATAAAGTGATAAATAATATGCAAAAAATTATAAAAATTAATATAGTAAATTAATATACAAATTTATTATTCAATTCAATTCAATTCATCTTTATTTGTATAGCTATTTTACAATGCAGATTGTGTCAAAGCAGCTTCACATGCATTATAAAAAATTGAAACAGTGTCAGTCCAGTTTACAGTGTTGAAGTTCAGTTTAGTTCATTTCAGGGTGGTTTAATAATCACTGCTGAGAGTCCAAACACTGAAGAGTAATCCATCGATGCGCAGCCCTACAAGTCTCGAACCATGCAAGCCAGAGGCGACAGCGGCGAGGAAAAAACTTCACCAATTGGCGAAAGTGAAGAATTAAAAAACCTCGAGAGAAACCAGAAAAATATAAAGTGTATTATACATTATTCTCATATATCTTGAGTAAATACATTAACATGAAATATAATTGTTACATAATACATACTGTACATAGAATCTAGATTATATTGAGTCTTATAGAGTCCTAATTATATTCTATTATAATTTATATTTAAATACAATATTTATTCAATGATTTATTATGAAAATGCTAATTTTTATATAATTTTAGATATTTTTTTTCTATTGTTATATCTTTTCAAATGTGATTTATTTATTGTTATTTATTACAGAAATCTGCTGATTTTCTGTCACTTTGATCAATTAAATGTATCTTGGAGAATAAAAGCAAAACTAAAAAAAGAAGAAAAAAATGCTTTGACCCCAAACTTTTTAACAGAAGTGCCTTAATTATGTCATCTTTTTATTTCAGTTGTTGTTATGTGATGTCTTACAAAATCTTTTGATGCAAGAATCAAAATAGTGATGAAAGTACATTTTGGCAACAACAACAAAAAAAAACATTAATAGTCTTAATTAAGCTGTGCGTTTTACCATCGTTCAACATAATTTATATTCATTAGTCATACAGTAATGCCAGAATTACAAAAGATTCAGTTGTATTCAGTGCAGTGTTAGCAATAACAGAACAATATAAATAATAGAATTGTAAACATGAATAATACAATATTTGTTGCAATGAATGTAATACATTCATGAGCTAACTCTCTATTTTGAATCACACTATTAACTACTGGCTTACAGTATTACCTGCCAATTATTAGGATAGAAACAGTTTTTAGTACATATATAATAGGGCTGCAGGATATGCAATGTTGAGTCTTCATTATAATTGATCATTTATCAAGTGTTTGAGGCCTGTGACTGTATGAGCATTTTAAAAGCATTTGGCATAAGCAATTGTACCATTGGTAATGATTAATTTTTTTAATTATTTTTTTTATTTTTGAATTACTGCATCTGAAAACTGTTAGACACAGAAACGATGAAACACTGTTTATTTCAATTGTATCCTTATCTTTATTGTATTTATCTGTGCTCGATCTAAAATGATAAGATCTTTACAAATAAAGATCAAATCATGGGGTGAAATTGTAATCATATCACTATATGTAGCACAAACTAACAAAATATCGCAATGTGAGATTTTTCCAATATCATGCAGCCCTAATATAAAGTATGATCTTGTTCTACATTCCTAATCCTACCCAATACCTAAACACAACTACTACCTTAATACCTATTAATAAGCTAATTAGTAGGGTATTGAGCTAATAGTCTTAGTTAATGGTTTGTTAATAGCGTGAAATAATACATTGAAATAAAGTGTTACCAAAAAAACAATAGTAGTAATTCATAACTCTAGGCTTGTATTAGTGGCCAAATGACAGTACTAAATATTAGCCTACAGCATGTCTCATGTAAGCTCATTTTTATATATTAATCCAATTCCGCACCATAACTCATTGTAGGTTTGAAATTCACAACCTGTTTTTACTGCTCTGGGTCAGTTTGGGTAATAACATTGAGCGCTTTCATTGGAGCTCGCAAATACTCAATTAACACAGGCTGCTATGATGAACGCCCCGACATCCCTAGTTCAAACCATCGCCCGTAATATTGGATTGACCCTTTGCCTTCATAAGGCAGGACCTCATTAGCGACGGGTCTAACATGACCTTTATGTTGAAGTGTCTGGGATGCACACTTGTGTGGCGCTGCTCTAATCAACAGGGATTAATGGAGAGCGGCTTTGGAAATTACTGCTGTGGTCCAGTGCCACTGATGGAGATGTCAGCTGTTCTAATGAACAGAACAGAGGCCGCATGAGGAATAGGTTATAATCTACATCGATTTTTCAGCACTGGTCACTGTATCCCCAAGTGTTAAGAGGAGAGAGTGTATTGATCGCAATAAAGCAGATGCTTTCGGTCAGGGAAAATCCAGTCAAGCTCTGGTCTTCTTTGTCATGACTGTGTGATGTCTATATCAGGACATGTAAGTGTCGTAATGTGGCAGAGTAGGAAATCAATGAGAGTATGTGTGCTGGTGGTAATTCTTTACCTTAAGTGCAGACATGGAGCAGTTCAGATACATGTAGAGTAAACAAGTAAGCTATTTATTTATTAATGCATGTACACTGAAAAAAAAGTAGTATTTATGGTATACAAAAAAAAAATGAATTTCACGCTTATACTCATCACAAATATCAGAGAAATATATATACATATACAAAAAATTATAAACACTATAAGGTGCTCAGTGTCATTTACACAACTACTAAACACTGCCATGGTAATGCACATGAGACTAAAGTAATGTGATAAGCATTATTTAAATTAAATGTAATATGTACAATGTAAAAACAATAATAACATTAATAAAAACAATATTTAAATTTCTGATAAAAAACCCTAAAAAAGAACCTTAGATATTTCAACAAACAAAGAAAAAGCATTAAAAAAATGTGAAATGTCCAGCAGTGAATTCTGCCAAAGTCAATGTACAGTTATACACCGTATATATTAGGAAAACTTTAACCAATTTTAACCGATTTTTACTAAAGCATTTATACAGTGTTTACTGTTCAATCCATGTCTATTTTTTATAGTGTATTGTATTTATTTATATATTTACATTGAAAAAAATATATAATACTTAATATAATACTTAATTTCAAAGATTAGATAGAATAAATAGATTAAATAGATAGGCAGATATATAGATAGACAGACAGACAGACAGACAGACAGACAGACAGACAGACAGACAGACAGACAGACAGACAGACAGACAGACAGACAGATAGATAGATAGATAGATAGATAGATAGATAGATAGATAGATAGATAGATAGATAGATAGATAGATAGATAGATAGATAGATGACTAACACTAGGGTATTAAAGGTTTTCTTGTAAACTTTATGGACAGACCTCATTTATTATGTGTTACAAAGGTGATACATTGGATTATTAAAAACCATAAAATTATAAAAAGCATAGACTATATTTTTCAAAAATGTATAAAGAATGTCCACTGGTGGGTCCAGCAGCCTAAAAACCATACTGTATGAGCTGGGGTTCAGCTCTGGGTGGTTACAGCTCAGTTTAACCTCTGGTCATGGTGCTTATTAGTGTTGAATTCTGCAAAAGAAAAAATAAAGTGTTTTATAGAAATCAGTATAAGAGTTTAGAACAGCAACACTAATAGCAGTAAATGAATCTTCACTCAGCGCAGCTTCTAAGATCCAATCTCCCTGAAACACTCCTGGACCAAGCAAACATGGAAACACATTCTGATCCAGCAACACGGAGTAGATAATTAATTTGATGAGAGGAAGCATCACAATCTGTCAGTTCTTCACTGACAGCAGCGACGGGGATAAAATTATTCCACAAACAAAGCTGAATATTTTGTCCCGAGAGCCTTTAGATGTTATGCATCTTTTTGTAATTGCATTCCAGCGCCGTTTGTGCCTGAAACAAAACAAGATTTATGACAATTGCAGCCGATCAAACATGTATACAAGGCAGAAATTAATGGCCGTCTCCTCAAAGTTCATCGCTGATTGTCATTTGTGCTATGGCTCGGAGGCGCGCAGAATGTTAATGAAAAAGTTGATCTGAAACACAGTGGCTCAGCGGTGCAGGGCAGACACAGACGCATGAAAAATGCATGGAGTTCGGTGTGCACCTCCAACTCCACTCATCGGAATTCCTCTCCCATTCCGACTGCCCAACAAGCAAGAATATCAATTACATTAGCAATCTGGGTGGTGGTGAGCGAGTGTTGAGCGGCTCTCGTGAGACGCGGTGCTAGCAATGCATGCGATGGCCATTTTGAGCTCCACAGTCAGCAGTCACCTCAGGAAAACACTGTGTTAATAGAGGCTGAAGTGTTTTCACCAAAGAATATGTTCATTAACATTTGTGATTCACGCAGAGAAGCTAAAATCTCAGTGTGGGTTCCCTTTGTTCACATCAAACGAGTGATACTATTAGCCTATTGCATAATTAACACATCCGATCTCTGTGTGTTTCAGGAAAACCCATATATGTGTAATAACGAATGTGATGCTGAGACCGAAGAACTGGCCCATCCTCCCAAACTCATGTTCGACTCCGAAGGACGAAACCCCACTACATTCTGGCAGTCCACTTCTTGGAAGAAATACCCAAAGCCCCTTCAGGTCAACATTACACTGTCCTGGAACAAAACTATTGAACTCACTGATGACATTGTCCTTACGTTCGAATCCGGCCGACCTGAGCAGCTAGTCTTGGAGAAGTCGCTGGATTATGGCCGCACGTGGCAGCCGTATCAGTTTTACGCTGCCGACTGTTTGGATGCCTTTACTATGGAGCCAAAAGCGGTTCATCAGCTCACTACAAGCACCATGCTCGAAATCATCTGCACCGAGGCCTATTCAACAGGCTACGTGTGGAAGCAAGACAAGACTTTACGCTTCGAGATCAAGGACCGCTTCGCCCTTCTTGCGGGCCCCAGACTGCACAACATGGCTTCTCTGTATGGGCAGCTGGACACCACCAAGAACCTAAGGGATTTCTTCACCCTCACTGACCTCCGCATCAGACTCCTGCGGCCTGCAACCGGAGCCACCATGGTGGATGAGAACAACCTCTCCAGATACTTCTACGCCATCTCAGATATCAAAGTGCAGGGCAGGTAAGGTAATCTCTCTAATATTAAGTGTTAATTTAACTGAACATATCTAGCATTGGGTTTGTGCAACGGTGGCTTTATAAATATAAAATGCATTAGAGTTAATGTATGAATCATGAAGAACTAAAGCATCGATTATTTACCATTGTCTGCAACTAACAGAAGGTTAACTGATTAATAAAATACAAATGAAAGTAATATAAAATGCTACGAATTTTAATTTGTTATGCGCTACAGTATTACTGTATTTCATGCTTAATTACTGCACTGGTAATCATGAGAACTAAACCATGAATTAGCATCTAATAACCTCATTTGAAAAAATAAATAAATAAAACAATTCAATTAATCTGAATGGACGCCACGGTGGCGTAGTGAGTAGCACGTTCGCCTCACAGCAAGAAGGTCACTGGTTCGAGCCCCGGCTGGGTCAGTTGGCATTTCTGTGTGGAGTTTGCATGTTCTTCCCGTGGTTGCGTGGGTTTCCTCCGGGTGCTCCGGTTTCCCCCACAAGTCCAAAGACATGTGGCATAGGTGAATTGGGTAGTATAAATTGTCCGTATAGTGTATGAGTGTGAATGTGTGTGTGTGGATGTTTCCCAGGGATGGGTTGCGGCTGGAAGGGCATCCGCTGCGTAAAAATATGCTGGATAAGTTGGCGATTGATTCCGCTGTGGCGACCCCGGATTAATAAAGGGACTAAGCCGACAAGAAAATGAATTAATTAATTAATCTGTATTTCAGTAGTGCTTTTTAGAAGGAAAAATGTGCCAAAGCTGTTTAACATAAATGAAAAAATAAAATTGAAAGCAGTGACACGATGGTACAGTCATTACTACTCACAGCAAGAAGGTCGCTGGTTCGAGTCCCAGCTGGGCCAGTTGGCACTTCTGTGTGGAGTTTGCTTGTTCTCCCCATGGTTGCGTGTGTTTCGTCCTGGTGATCCGGTTTCCCCCACATTCCAAATGACTGAATTGGATAGGTGTAGGTCAGGGGTGACCAACCCTGTTCCTGGTGATCTACCTTCTTCCAGATTTCAGTTGCAATCCATATCAAACAAACCTGCCTATAATTATCAAGTGCTGTTCAGGTCCTATTTAATTGTTTCAGGTGTGTTTGATCACGGTTGGAGCTGAACTCCGCAGGAAGGTAGATCTCCAGGAACAGGGTTGAGCACCCTTGGTGTAAGTGAATTGGGTAAACATAAACATTGGCCGTAGTGTACAAGTGTGTGTGAATGAGTGAGTGTATGGGTGTTTCCCAGAACTGGATTGCGGCAGGAAGGGCATCCGCTGCATAAAATATGAGCTGGAATAGTTGGTGGTTCATTCCACTGTGGCGAACCCTGACAAATAAGGAACTAAGCCAAAGAAAAATGAACAGATGAATGGAAATTTAAAAAAATCAATAAGTACATTTCCGACTGTGGAAGATTCCAGCATATTAATTTGCATAAAACTCTAAATGTATGAATTGTAATTATATGACTATGGAAATATCTAAATTGCATTTAAATAAATTTCTCATCAAGTCAAGTTACACATCAACAAACAGTAATGTAAACGAATGTATTAAATATCAATAAATCATTAATTCATTAACCTTTGCCATTTTACCCTGCAGTTCAAGACTGGTTACTCATAGAAGCTAAGCAGTGCTGAGCCTGGTCAGTACCTGGATGGGAGACCACACAGGAAAACTAGGTTGCTGTTGAAAGTGGTGTTAGTAAGGCCAGCAAGGGGTGTCTAACCTTTGGTCTGTGTGAGTCCTAATGCCCCAGTATAGTGACAGGGACACCATACTTTCAGTGAGCACTGTCTTTTGGATAAGACGTTAAACTGAGGTCCTGACTCTTTGTGGTCATTAAAAATCCCATGGCACTTCTTGTACAGAGGAGGGGTGTAACCCCCGTGTCCTGGCTAAATTCCCTCCATAGGCCCTTACCCATCATAGCCTTCCAATCATCGTCATCCACTGAATTGGCTTGATTTCGAGTTGATACATTAAGTCGAGACTATATGTGCATTGTCTAAACAAGCAGTAATGCATATAATTGCACTTGTATTATAATATCTAATAAAACTATAAATTATAGAATTTAAAGATTACATATAAAAATACTACATGGAAACATCATTAATGTCTTTGAAAAAAAAATACAATTTTAATTTGTCTTTTTTTTTTGCATCTCATAAATTCATTCATTCATTTTCTTTTCGGCTTAGCTGTCAAGGTTCAGGTTGGGGAAAAAGAGGGAGGACTCAATTGCAAAGAAAAAATGAGTATTTTTTTAATAATGAAACAAAAAAAAAGGACAAAACAAACTACCCCGGGGAGAAACATTAATAAAAAGGCAAAAACAAACTTGACTGGGCTGGCAGGAACAAAGCAGGGTTGGACAGGGCTGGACACAAAATGACAGGAGGATAATTGACAACGAACTGGCACAGGACAGCAGACATAAGGAGAATATAAAGCAGAAATAATTAACAAACAAACAGCTGAACATGATCAACTTATAATGGGTTAACAAGGAGGGTGGGGCTAGACAATAGACGGGAGAGCACATGACACAAGAAAACACCACAAGCCATGTGCTCACATAAAACGGGACAAGAACACGCAGCCAATGAGAGAACTCATTAACCACGTGTTCAAAACAGACAACGGAAACACGTGGCCTCTATGTAAACTCAGGGCCACGTTCTTTGACAAACGCAAGACACAAGCACACGATAAAATGAAAACATCTTACCGTGCGCTCACACACGCAGCGTGCATGTTTCATCCCAGCGCCACCCGAAACCAACTCGACCTAGACGCTAGGATTGAAACGCCACGCTGCAGACTGACGAACACAAACACCAGGACGAGAGCGTGCAATTGCAAACACGTCCAGACCCCATGCACCCGTATCAAGTGGGAGCGCGCACGGTCCAAGCGCACCCACACTTGGCACTCGTATGGCCCGTTTCCACTGAGTGGTACAGTACGGTACGGTAGGGGTCGGTACGGGTCACCTTTATCAGGCTTGCGTTTCCACTGCAAAAGGGTACTCTTTTGGTGGGCGGGGTGTATGACAGAAAGTTTGTCGACGTCATTTTTGCTCGAGAAAATGTTTACAGTAAAGCTTTATGGGTTGTTCTCAAATCATACGAGAAGCACTTCTCACAAAACAGATGCTTTATTAAACACATAAACACTGGTGTAAAAATGTCATTACTGACTAAACATGATCTGATTATAACTGCAGATCAATGATGCGAAATAGCCTACTTGTCCGACGAAAAGGTTTGTTTGAGCTTGGGTCGACAATGGCTCGTTATTATATGCTGATATGATTTCGGAGCATTGTCTCTCGACTGTGTATTAAACATGGCGGGTCTTTTGTTTTCATTCTGGCTTGTTGCGCAACCAAAGGACGTATCTCTGTAAGCCAATGGCGTTCAGCTGCGCGTCTAGCTCCGCCTTACAGCACGCTTTGATACTCTTGGGACCCTTTGCAAAGGGTGACTAAAAAGTGGTACGGTTCGGTTCGGTACGCTTTTAGACAGTGGAAACGGCCTTAAAAGCATACCGAACCGTACCGTACCGTACAGTACCACTCAGTGGAAACGGGCCAATACAGAGACACAATGACAACAAACATGACTAGACAGAGCTAGTGTCTGGACTCTGCCACCAAAACAAGAATTAACAAGACAGGAGTGGCAGAACCCTGACATTAGTGACTTTATTAATCTGGGGTCACCACAGCGGAATGAACCACCAACTTATCCAGCATATGTTTTTAGCAGTAGATGGCCTTCCAGCTGCAACCCATCTCTGGGAAAAGCCATACACACTCATACCCTATGGACAACTTAGCCTTCCCAAATCACCTATACCACGTCTTTAAACTTGTGGGGGAAACTGGAGCATCTGGAGGAAACCCACACGACCACGGGGAGAACATGTAAACTCTACACAGAAATGGCAACTGACCCAGCAGAGGCTATAACCAGCGACCTTCTTGCTGTGCTGTGCGATCGTGCTACCCACTACCCCACCGTGGCATCTTACATCACATAAAATGATAGTTAATATTTTGTATGAATGGATTAATTATTTTAAATAATTACAAAATGGAACTATTTGTACAATAAAATCAATCAATAAAATCCAAAACTGTAGACTAATTACCGTTGGAAGGGGAATAAAGTACAGTTGAAACACATTGAACATAATTTGGTGCCTCCAGTGGTCAAGACATGAACTGAAAAATAACAATACCAAAAGTTATTATTTATGGTTACTTCAGAGGCAGGATTAATGAAAAGAACCCTACAGAGAATCTGTCAAACTTACTTTTATAAATGTGACAACTTTCAGGGTGAAATTATGCAGCGTTTTCTGCACATACTCTTTTACGATGCTCCACATGGTGTCAAATGACAGCATAAGCATAATGAGTGACCGCTTATATCCTGCTCTAAAATTAGAAGTCAAGCTGGATGAAGGGACATGGCAATGGGCAATAAAGGATAAAATGGACCTCAAAGGCCTCATTTGACGTGCATAAAAAAAGCAAAAAGCGCAGCCTGACTTCACAATGTCTTCACAAGTCAAATGAATACACAATAGAAACAAAAAACACAACAGCTGCTCTCCAAATTGGGCCGGAATGGCTCATAAGCAGTTGGTTTATGTGAGAATAACTTGGTTCATAATGACGGGTTTGATAGGTCCCTTGTGAATCTCAATGCACAGCTCTAAATTAGGATTCAAAGGACTGCAGTGGTAGATTAGGGCAATTACAGAGCAAGCTAATTGGAAAGAGACTAATCTACTAATTAAGACCATTTACTGCTGATTAAATAATAACCACTGGGGACACATCACCATGCAAGTGTGCCTGTTGGGCGACATTAATATGACTTTGCATCTGTAATGATTACTGAGAGGGTTTTATGTAGATGGGGGCGCATGTTTTTATTTATTTATTTGTATCTTTTCATATTTTAAACCTTTGGAGTTCAGACAAAACTAGACTGCTATGTTTTCTTTTGAAGACCAATTACCAGAAAGTCGTGCACATGCATGCCTCAGTGGACAGAACTCCTTGTGTCAGAAATTGTTTGCTTATTGAGTTGAATGAACCGGCAGATCTTAAGTTGGTGGTGGGAAATCATGCACATGGTTTATCACTGAGGCAAAAAACAAACAAAATATGGTGCATGTCAACAATAAAATGTTTAAATAATAAGAATAAAAGTTTATAAAGCTTATTTTGGAATTGAAATAATAATAATAATAATAATAATAATAATAATAATAATAATAATAATAGGGCGCCACGGTGGCGTAGTGAGTAGCACGTTCGCCTCACAGCAAGAAGGTCGCTGGTTCAAACCCCGGCTGGGTCAGTTGCCATTTCTGTGTGGAGTTTGCATGTTCTCCTCGTGGTTGCGTGGGTTTCCTCCGGGTGCTCCGGTTTCCCCCACAATTCCAAAGACATGTGGTACAGGTGAATTGGATTGGCTAAATTGTCCGTAGTGTATGAGTGTGAATTTGTGTATGAATGGATGTTTCCCAGAGATGGGTTGCGGCTGGAAGGGCATCCGCTGCGTAAAAAATATGCTGGATAAGTTGGCGGATCATTCCGCTGTGCCAACCCCAGATTAGTAAAGGGACTAAGCCGACAAGAAAATAAATGAATAATAATAATAATAATAATAATAATAATATTGTGTGGAGTTTGCATGTTCTCCCTGTGGTTGCGGGGGCACCCTCTGGGTGCTTTGGTTTCCCCCACAGTCCAAAGAAATGCGGTACAGGTGAAATGGGTAAGCTAAATTGTCCGTAATGTATGTGTGTGAATGAGCATGTATGGATGTTTCCCAGAGATGGGTAAAACAAATGCTGGATAAGTTGACGGATCATTCCGCTGTGGCGACCCCGGATTAATAAAAGGACTAAGCCGACAAGAAAATGAATGAATGAATGAATAAATGAATAATAAAAATAATAATAATAATAATTATTAAAAATAATTAATAATAAGCCAAAACAGTATGTTGTTATATTGCAAACCGAAACCGTGTCCTGCATGTTTTGTCTGAAGCAGTGTCTGCAGTGTGTTCTACACTTCTTCGCAACTGTGATTGATTTGTGTTATAAATATCATTATATGAATGCGAAAATAAAGCACAGTGCACGTGAAATGATCCAGACTGCAATCGATGTGGGGAACCGGGCCTTCACAAACACGCGGAAGCAGAGCTGAAGCAGTGTGTGTGCGCAGCGTATAGGGAAGGCAGAAGCAATGCGCAGGCTTTGGATTTCACAGCGTTTGCAGGGCGCAGCTGATCGACTGCTGTTGCACGGATCAATCTTTCTCAAATCTATTCTGTCTAGTTACCTATCTATATGTATATAAATACAATTACAGTCCCCAAACAAATAATTCTTGAATTTCTTAACTGTTTAAGTTTATTTGATTGACTATATAAAAATCTGTGGACATTATTGATGTATTTATTGAGTAAAATAAACGTTTCACTTTTTACTGTAATAAGTGGCCATCCCCAAGTGATTTTTGCAATGTGTTAAATAAATATTTTAATAATTTTAATTAATTTAATTCTTGTAACTTTAATATTAATTCATGGAATTCCAACACCTTGATTTTAGTAAGGTTAGTAATAGCCATACATGCAATGATACTTATCATACAGTACAGTTTGGAATTTTACGTAATACAAATTTAAAAAAAGGAAATTCTTAGAATACATTTTTGAATGTTAAACATCATTACAACATATCATGGATGGTAGAAATCTCACGTTTTACTGTATTGACAACAATAGCATTTACTTGTGCGTTTTGAAATATAATGTTAGACCCAAATATGATTTACCCACATATTATCATGAAGCGGTATTTCCAAGTATATGAACAAAATATCCTAAAAAAAGTGAAATCACCATAAATGCATTCTATCTGAAAATATAAATAGATATAATCAGACAGACTGCCAATCATGTGTGTGTCTAAAAAATAAACATCAGGATCTAAAATGAGCTTTTCAGCTCCCCTCCCATTTATATTTGGAAACCTAAAGCACATGAGTATTTCAATGAAGTGCTCAAGTCCTAATGAAGCCATGTCTGGTTTTAATGTGTTTTCGAGACTGAAGCTCATGATGTTGGCTACAATCTCCACCTACTGTATAGTCTCCTTGTCTAAATGATCCACACTGAAAGCTTTGGGTTCATCAAAACCTGCAACCTGCAAAACCTGCAACCTGCAACTTTCTGTGGTAACAAAGCTAAATTCTCTTCCCTGTGTTATTTTATCATCTTCTTCTGCCTTTGTCTGGTAAAAGAAAACAATCATTTCACATAAAGCAAAATAATTTTAGGTAATGATTGGGAAAGAAAAGTGATGTATGTTTCAGCAAACAGCTTTTGTTTGCGTTTACAGCAATCTGAGGCCTTTGTTTTTTTTTGCTGTCTCCATATTTTGCCATTTATTAGTTCCTGAGGCATTTCAGAGGTGAATACAGGTACATCCAATATCTTCTCCTGCCTGTGGGTTTTCAATTCAATTTAATCCCAAAAATCTCTGACACCCAGAATAATATTACTGGGGAGGTCTTTGGACCAGGCTGTGGTGATTCACTTCCTCTAGCACTCAGTATAAAGAGAGAGAGGAGTACAGCAGTGAAATATCATAATAAATAATACTTGCATTAACTCAGCAAATACGCGCATTTACTGTATGATTCAACAACATCTGTAGCTGCGCAGTAATATTATGCTGTAAAATCTTGACAGTCATGACCTTCAAATATTTTATTACACAGGTTTTAAACAAAAAATTTAAAACTCTCTGTTCATAAACAACCAAGCACAGATACGATGTAAATAAGAGATTTATTTTACAGCTTCAGTGATTATAACAGGAGTTTTTGTGCATTAGTCCAGCTTAAATAAATGTTTTGGCTGGACAATTATGCTTCTTCTCAACATAGTGCTGAAAATGCAAAGCAACTACAGTTTTATAAATGTGTTTTACACAGGCTCACGGAGTGTTACAGATCTACATGTATCCAGAAAGGGGAATTGCTGACGACTTGTTTAGCTTTATTTGTTGAGCACTTTATTAATCTTTAAAACTTGCAGACCTTGTGCATTCACAAACAGCTGAGTTACACACTGTAAGAAAGGTAACATTCGAAAAAGCATAATAGGAGCACTTTAACATTTGCATCGCATATCTATCTCGATATACAGGGGTTGGACTATGAAACTGAAACAGTAGACAATTTAGTGTTGGAGGTTTCATGGCTTAATTTGACTGGCTTAATTTGACGATCTTTATTTATTGCACATTCCAACCGTAAGAGCAGAAAGTGAAGGTTTAATTATCAGAGTAATAGCACAGTTTAGATTGCAATCAATATTGCAATGCGCATATTATTATGGGTGATAATAAGAGTTCAAAAGAAGACAAATTGTTGGTGTGCGTCTCGCTGATGAAACCGTAACCAAGATAGTAAATCTTTGTGATGTATCAAGAAACACTGAATCCAGGGTAATGTCAGCATACCACAAAGAAGGACAAACCACATACAATACAACAGGAGTAACTGTGGACACAAGGAAGCTGTCTGAAATGGATGTCCGGGTGCTAACCCAGATTGTACCCAAAAAACATAAAATCACAGTTGCCCAACTCATGGCAGAATAAATGTGCACCTCAACTCCCCTGTTTTCCCCAAAACTGTTTGTCGGGAGCTCAACAGAGTCAATCAGAGTCAGAAAGGCTGCTATAGCCAAACCTTTGGTCACTCATGCTCAGGGCTTAATTTGTGCCAACACACCGCATCCAGCACCTCTGAAATCTGATCTGACACCTCATTTTACAAATACTTAACCACCCTTCTCCCCCGTCCGCTTTTTACTTTCATTTTCTTCCGCGACTCTCTAACCCCCCGCTCCGCTCTTCACTTTCGTCCAGGAGGTTTCCCCATTATTATTTGATGTAATTGTTGTGGAGTTTACTCAGTCTTCCTGCAATGATTAAAGCCAACACAAATGTCCTTACAAAGCTTAACACATTGCATACTTGTAGCAAATGTGACAGATTAAACACTAAGCAGGCAAATATACAGTATGTTGCAATCAGTCCTCCATTATAGCTAAGCTACTGTAAAAAAATGTCCACAAATCAGGATTCCTGTTGTGTAATTAAAGCACTCTCGTTTATATTTGTGTACACTGTGGTGATTCCAGCAGTTATGCATTATGTCGCTCAAAAATTATTGTTCAAAATACTATAAAAAATACAAAGTGTACTGCTTACTGCTTCTTGAAGGGCAGTTGGACGACTGGGACAGACCTTTTAATCCCAGTTTCGTAGCAAATTCTGTTTTTTGGACATGATGATACATGTTAATACTGTGCTAGTGTGTGTTAATATTGGTATTGACATTATGATTTTTTGGATGGTTGCTTGAGAACAGTAAGTTTTGTAAAAGAAGAAAAAAAAACTTCACTTGACAAAGAGATCTTCACAAGACTTTCAATAAAGACTTCAATAAGAGTTTTCTGAACCACTTCTCCCCACCCAGGGTCAACCCAAGCTCATTAGGGATACGTATCCAGATCTACATTTCTGGCGACAGCAAAATATGTAACTGGAGATACGTCTGTTCAGTTTTGTTTTTTTTTTTTGTTTTTTTTTTGCAAATCCAGCAACTGTACACTTTTTGATGATCTCAAATTTCTCTTGCACGTCCTCTTCTCGAATAAATCAGGAGTGTGCAATATACACTTTAGCCTACTAGGCCAGTTGCTGACTGGTCTAGACACGGCCACCCCCATCCCTAAACCCAACCGAAAGTGTTTTCAAAATCAATCTAGAAAAGAAAAGCAGTCGCTGCTGCATGATTTCACCATGTTTTCAGCTTGTTGTTTTGTTTCTTCAGTTGTTTTTTGTTTGCTTTTTTTTTTTTACCTGGTTACTGGAACCATTTTGCAACTGTTCCTTAAACCCTGTTGTCGCAGTCAACTCAGCCCTGCATCCCAAGTCTATCAGCATATGTATGGAGGTATCTGTATGGAGGTAAGCGGTCAGCTGGTAGCGCTAAAAGAAATCAACGTGCCGTTTATTTTGAAGATGAATTGCAGCCATATGTACCTCTGGCTACATAATTCGCAATCTCCAGAAATGGGTACATATCCACAATAAGCCTGTGTTTCACTATACAGGTAGTGACAATCACATTTATAAAGAAAACCATAATACTGAATATTGAACTGAGCATCTTGTTGATTCAAGGGTTAGAATGTGCCATGACCGTTTTAAAAGCAGAAAAACATATATACATATTTTAAAGTTTGATGACTTTTTCTAAAATGAATCCAACATTAAAATAAATAAATAAATATACATTTCAAAATATACATATCCATTCATTTTTAGACGCTAAAAACAGCTTGTTTTGCAGCTTGATGTTGCAAACTGATACTTTTTTATTGTACTATTCTGTTTTGTCTGTATAGTCTTGCAAACAACTTGTTTGTAGAACAAGTAGTTTGACCGTTTTCTGCTGTTTCTTATTCTCAGTCATTTTTCCCATAGGTGACTGAATCGGAAGTTCTAAAATAAGCTATAAAATAAGCCCGCTTTCGCATTGAAGAATGAGGTCAATAAAGCGGCTTAGTCTCTTTATTTATCAGGGGTCGCCACAGCAAAAGAACCACCAACTTATCTGGTAGTGGATGCTCTTCATGCTGCAACCCATTACTGAGGAACACCCATACACACTCGTTTACACACATACACTACGACCAATTTAGCTCATTCGATTCACCTATAGCACATGTCTTTGGACTGTGTGGTAAACCAGAGCACCAGGAGGAAACCCACTCTAACACACAGAAATGGGCTTGAACAGCGACCTTTTTGCTGTGAGGAGACAGTGCTAACCACTGAGCCACCATGCCACCTCTAAAACCATTTTCAAATCCCAAAATCTAAAGTACAGGCACACACATAAACACTCCAACAATAATTCACATGGAAATAAGTACACGCCTTGACTCATTTGTGTTGCCAGATGTTGTTTTAAACCAAACAGTCAACAAGAACATATGCATAATAAACTAAACTAAATCCACATGGTTGAAAATACAGCAAAAACATCACAACCTGCATCTGCCTATTTAAATAACTTCATGAACTTGAGCTTTTTTTGGGAGGGGGGGTTTAGCCTTTGTTGATGGTGATTTAGTTAAATTTGCAGGACAAAGTCCGGTAACACTTTATAATGCAGGTAGTTAATGTTAATTAATGTATTTATTAACATGAACAAACAATGCACAGTGCTTGCAAAGTATTTATTATTAGTAAAACATTTACTAATGCATTATTAAAACTTAACGCTGTGGTTGTCAACATCAGTTAAGGTCAGTGAGTTAACAATGAACAACTGTATTTTCATTTACTAATGTTACCAAAGATTAATCATTTCTGTAATACATGTTGATTTTTTTATTCTTTTGCTAATGTTAGTAAATGTATTAATTAAAGGACCCATATTGTTATGTGTTACCCAAACCTTTTGGTCTTTGTACATTCTTCAGCATTCAACTAATGTGTTCTACAAAGAAATGTGGGTGAGTAAATGTCATCTTTAGGTGAAATACTTCTTTCCTGACTTATTTTCAGCACATTTTAAACAGCTAAATGAAAACAGGCAAGATCTTAAAACTGCCTTCAAGATCCTTTTACATAGAAGTGCACTTTCAAGATTATCTCATATTCAATAGTTTTTAGGCTATTGCCCTTTTTCGGCTTAGATATTAAATATGATGATTTAAATATGCATGATCTGAGGAAAGATTATTCAGATGAAATGCTCGGAAAGGGGGAAAAGCTGCATTACTCTGGCTGTTTGAGTCCCAGCAGACTTGTGTGTTGTAATTTTAAAATAAATTCTTCACACGTCAAAGAATGCCAACTTACAGCTTCTTGCACATAGATCTACCAAGTAGTTCAACATTCCATTTTTTTACTCATGATTTATGTTTCCTGAACTCATACTGATGCAAAACCACTGTAGATTTTAAAACTGTTTTTCAGAAACAATTTAATAAATAAACACTTAATCACCTGTTTTATTGAATGTAATGTTTTATTCAGAAGGTGTCAGTCGAAGATGACATGCCCTCATGAACTCTTCGGAAGTGCAAATGAATGCCAATTCAGAATGTTAAACTGCAAATTGCTCCGTTCGCATGAGGCTTGATTTGAAAGTCATAGGCTGAGCTTTTGAGTACAGATGTTTGTCACAACTGACCATGTTTCCTGCCAATCATTTCTGATTCACATCTAAGATATTTAATTATGCCTAATGAGAAGCTTTGCTGCAGTCATCAATAATAAACGAGCAACTGGAAAAAAGAAACATCAACATAAACTCTCCCTTGAGGCACTGCAGTAAACTTGAATATCAACACATTTTGCACTCTCAAAAATAACACTACATTATTCATTTATGCCAGCTGCTTTGGAATCAACATTATGCAAGTTTTTATTTTTTTTATTTTTTTATAACAGAACCTATGTGGATATAAATACAGATGCATATGCTGATTTAGGAAGCACAGTAACGTCAGTCATTTCTATTATATTTACGTACAATTTAAATCTTTCCAGGAACCGCTCCACGAATATACTTATCAATAATCACATCTCTTTATCACATACTTCCACATATGCTGTGTCGCCACTTCACTGTTTATCCAAGCAGCTTTGAAGATGAGGGAGAAGTTGTTTTTGATCAAAGCAGGGATGGGACAGAGTTCCTTATTAGCATAATATTCATGCAGATCAGAGTAAATGCTCCATAATAGGGCCTGTCGTTGAAACAAATTGCAGGCGCAGCTCCCAGCCATGCCAGCCAGAGTGCCACAAATTCAAATCGGATTTGGTCGCAGTGGAATAATCGGAGTAGGCGAATTACGCTGTGATGAAGTCTTAATATTTACCCAGAAATCTAGAGAGCCCCTTTGGGGTCGAGTACATTTTGAGGTGAGACACAAACAATTTGCCTGAGATGTATTACATTCCACCCAGACGAGTGAGGAAATTGGCTGCCTCGCAGAGTGAGTCAGTCCTAATAGAAGTCCTCATTTCAACGGCATCACAATGGTGAATAATGTGGCCATGACTTTTAGGGTCATTATTGAAGTTTCAATACACCCAAGGAACAGGGCATGTCAAAACACAATTGCAATTCTTGCACATTTCTGTTTATAGCATTGTGTGAAACCAAATAAAGCACTAGCATAGGCTAGGCTGGGAGTATTCACAGGAGGTGCTATTATATGATACATAATAGCTTCACACTGTAGCCAAACTCCAACATTAACATCTTAAACATTCTAATGTTCATGGAAATAATGCTGTTGATGCTTTGTTTTAGTCATAGTTTTGGTCTTTTGAGCAAAATACTATGTAATCAAGACTTCATAATCCTGTCATTCACATTTTAAAAACAGTTATATTTATCCAATCTAATTAAAAACAAAACAAAAAAAAATTGTTGATTGCTGTGTGAACTCAGCAATTGATTATATTAAGCATAACTGACTTAGCTATAGCTGATTGAATTTCCCTAGCATGATTTTCTTAACTGTTAGTGAAAAGGGTAACGCTTTACACTGATAATTTGATTACTAAAATTAGTTTACTTTATTACTTTACATAAAGTAACAAGGAAACCCCTAACATAATACATGTGACATTAGCCCACTCACCGAGAAATGTGCAGCAAAGGGGATCAGTATGAGAAAAATGGATCATTAACTTCAAGGGAGAACGCCTTGGTGGAAGCAGGTCAAAGACTGAAAAAGGCAGCGCAGGAGGGAGCTTAGTGGAGTCTCAGTACCAACAATCCCAGTGGAGCAAAACATGAGCTGATGAGTTAAAGGACAGAGGTTGGGTCTAGGGCTCAGTATTTGGGATCCCTTTGTGGGGAGCTGTGGACAGGAAGATTTGAGTCCATGAGGGAAGAGCTAAAAAGCTAGAGGGAGCCAGTGAACTTAATCAAAGGAGAAGAGTCTCATGGCTGGTACCAGTTTAGACATCAGAGTGTGATGCCAGTGAAGACCTGTGAAGGTTTGGGTTTAACCAATGTAAACATGTTTTCAAGGCTAGGGAAACCAGTGGCATTGCAAAATACCAATACAGGCTCATTGTGAATACGTGAATACATTTCTGGAGACCACAAAATATATAATCAGATGTACAATATGTCTGCCTGCATTTCGTATGTAAAATGAACACTATGAGAAGCCATAGCTTCTGTTCCTCTTTGCGCTACAGCTGACCGATTACCTCCATATGGACAGCCTTTTTGGTGTTACCAGTTTACCCAGTAGGTCACTGCATAGACCACTGGACTTGAGATATGGAGTGGAGTGGACCGTAATGATGGAGTTCGAGTCCAGTAAAGAATGGTTCTAGAAACTAGGTAAAACATAAGCAAAAATAAATAAATTACAGGCTAAAAATGTGGTTAAATATGAAACTGTACCCTTTTCTAGATTGCTTTTGAAAACACTATCAGTTGAGTTTTAGTAAGGGGTGGTTGACTGAAGTGAATATTGTGGCCTCTGGTGGAATTACACAATGGCACATACCAGAGATTATTTGAGATCATCAAAAAAGTTTACACAGCGGCCTCTGGTGGATTTGCAAAAACAAAATCTGCAGCAAGCAGTAGACAATGAGCCTGGGTTGCAAAAAAAGAAGACTTGGAGATTAAGATGGGCAGTATGGTCCAGTTCACCATACTTTTGTTGGTGCAAGTTTTGATACTAATGTTGGCTTGTGCACCTGATCAGGCTTTGTGGTGGGTTTAATCCCTGAGGCGACAATGGCCTCTGGCATTTTCTCTGGTTTTGATTTAGTTACGAGCTTGGCACTGCATGTGCAGTAGGCTCTGGCTGATGGTCTGTTGTCAGCATGGCTGAAGTCTGGTTTGGTTCTGGGTCCAAAGCTATTCTTCTTTCTTCTCACCAACCATGAAGCAAAACTACTCTACTTATTAAGAAGTGTTCGCAAAGACCTTGCAAAGACATTCACTTCCATATAAAAGAAAACATACAGAGCAGTCAGAGTGGTGGGTTGGTTATGACAGATCTGAAAATCCATAGTATGGTCCTCCAGGGACACAGTTCTCTTGCTCAAGGAGCAGGCAGCGGATGCTGAATAATCTATCTTTTGTTTCCAGTTGAGGTCCATTGTTCTGACAAACACTGTCTCTATAAACCAATAAAAAGTGCAATGTGTAGAATACAGTAAAAAAGAAAATGTAATCAAGGTAGAATGCTTTTATATTTTAGAGAAAATAGGAAGTTTATCAGAGGATCTGAGTTTACATTGTGCATGAAAGCAAAATGTTTGAGAAGGAATGTGTGAAAGCATTGAAATGTGCTTTCATTTCCTGCTCTCTGGTTGTTTTCCCTCAATGTGTCCCCATAGGCATTCTGCATGATGCACTTTTTTATTTGTCATCATAGAGATTAAAAAATGTATTAGATTGTCTTCAAGTCTCTTGATGAGATTCACGCTTAAATCAGTTTCTTTTCTCCCATACTTACTTGTGCTTTATTTATTCCTCAAATCAGTATGGGTCATGTCACAGTTGTCACTCAATAAGAGCTGCTAGGCCAGATGGCCAGAGCCAGACAGAATCTCCAGTAACTACGGTTGGTTGACATACAAAAGCGAGAACTTTCAGCTTCATATGTGAAGTCCAGGAAGACAGACAGGTACGGGCTTCTCTCGCCGGCTTGTTTGAAGGGATGGCTGTCAGATGTCGGTGTGCCTCCACTAGGGTTTACATTTGGAGTCCAAGTCTGCTTCTCACTACAAAGACATCTAAGACTTTTCTAATCCTCAAGGCCAGAAGGTGAAGAAAGTTTCCAGGGGTCAAACAGCATGAGTAAAACTCTGACTTTTAACAGATACTGCTAAACTTTACTTACAGTGCATGCTCAAAATTCTTTTAAAATCTCTTATAAATAGTTGTTCTATTTGCTCCAGGTAGTTCAGTGTACAATGGAGTAATGACACGTACAATCAAAAATCAGTCTTGTTCAAACTACTTATTTAAAAATGAACTGAAACAACAAAGTTCTTGTTCTTGATTTTATGTGGTAAACAAACTTAATTATTTTATGTTCCACCTAAAGTTACAAAAACAATCAAGTTAACTTAATTGATTTGTGTTGGAACATGATTGAGTTGTGTCTAACCCTGTAATGCCGATGTATAGTAATTTAATATACTGTCATAATGACATATTGGCTGTTTCTCAATTCCAAGAACGCAGAGAATGTACTTGGCATCCTGTGAAAAATGAGATGCTGTGTTCTTCCTGATTATTATAATTTTCTATTATTATTAATATGATTATTAAGATGTTTATGTTCACTTTCACCGTTTGATAACTGAAATAAATAAGGTATATCTCCGAACTTTATTAATAAACAGGTATAGCGAATGCTTTCCAACTCCTGGCACATTCAGCCACAGTGACTCTCAAGTGCTCTTAAGTTTGCATCCACGCATCCTTGATATCAAGAACACATGCGGGAACTTTCCCAGTCTTCCATTCTTGCGGACTTGAGCTTTGGAACTGAACTTTAATGCTTGATGATGATATTACACAAGAACACAAGGATGCAAGAATGCTGAAGATTGCATATTGACAAAGCCATTAACAGTGATGTTCATCACAGTCCCAAATGCTTAGAAGCATATTTGGTTAATTAGCTTATTAGTTCAAACACCTCCTTAAAGTTACATTTTATTTCTTATTTTGGTCACACTTTATTTTGATGGTCCGTTTGTTGAATTTAAGTTACACTGCATCTACATACCAACTAAAAGTAGACTGTTAGGTTGGGGTTAGGGTTAGTGTAAGTTGACGTGTACTTGCAAAGTTTCTTATAGTCAGTTAAATGTCTGTTGAAGGACTGTTAAATGTCAGTATAAACAGATATTAAGCAGGCAGTCTACTAATACTCAAATGGACCATCAAAATAAAGTGTTACCCGTATTCTTAATAAAGTTAACATACTTTTGCCCTTACAGCTTGCATCCAGAGGTAATACGAACTCAACTTTTAACAATTAGATTAGCTTGATAAGACTTCACATAACAGCCTTCTCAGCCTTAGGCATTTACAAACAATACAAAGTAAGGCAGACGCTTGATAGTAAACAGCAGGACTATGATGAACCTGTGATACAAATCAGCTTGGAATTAACTCTGTTGTTTAGTCTCATTTGCAGAGTCCATTAAGTAATAACACTACAGGATAACATGCAATTTTCAAAAATAAATTCATTCGAATCAAAGCACAATAAGAATAATGAAGAAATTGCCTCTTAATAGTTTTTGTTATTTGCTTTCCTACAGTGGAATTATGTCCTTATGAGAGATGGAGTACACAAAAGTGAAAAGGACTAAAACAGTACATTATTGAAGTGAATGCAGAGAGAGTTAAATTGAAAATTAATACTTTTTAGTTTAGTGTTTTTAGTACAAATGTACAATACAATATGCACCTACAGTATTGGATAAATGATATACAGTAAGTATTGGTTTTTAATAAAAATGCATTAGACTTCAGTAAATTTCTGATTTAAAAAAATTCCAATGATTTAAGTAAAATAGTTTATCCTTTAAGTTTTATACAAACCAGGCTCAATATTGATACAATCTACAAGAGGCCGCTGTGTACACATTTTCAGATCTCAATTTTCTCTCGCGAGTGTCAGTTGTGCCTGCTCTTCTCGTGTAAATCCACCACAGGCTGCTATCAACTGACCGATACTTCCACCCACCCCCTTCCCTAAACACAACTGACAGTGTTTTCAAAAGCAATCCAAAAAAAAAAGACCTTGCGGCTGCCTGTTTTTGTTTTTTTTACCATGTTTTCAAATTTTACCACATTCTCACCCAGTTATTTACTTGTTAATTTTATTTTTTGCCTTTCGTATTTGTTTTACCAGCTTTCTGAAATCTATCTTTGCCAGACTCAAACCCTGTCGTCGTGGTCAATTTTCCTTGTGTCTCAAACCCACCAACATATGTGGTGAGCTACTTGACAAAGTGGTAACAGCGGAAAAGCCGTACACGTGGAGATGTCAACTGGTATCGAAAAAAGAAACAGAAACCAATTGTTTTGTAATACCGCCCAGTAGCATTTGTTTTAAAGACGAAATGAAACCATATGTAGCTCTGGCAACATAATTCACGCTCTCCCTAATGAGCCTGTGTTGGTTTTAAATACATTTTTACGAGTTCATTGTTTTAAAAAAACACCTCTGCTTACATGAAAAACAAAAATCAACAGGCAGTGATAAAAGCCTTAGAATAAAGCTGTGTTGGCTAATCAGATAACAGAAAACAGTGTGCTGACATCATGAGGCAAAAACTTAAGTGACCACTGTTACCACATTTTCAGTCAACCTTTACGGTGTTTAGTGTGGATGAATGGCCCAACATCATAGAAAAAAGCAGCAGTTAGTAAGTATGTGCACTGAGTGTTACAGTATGGTACGGTACAGGTAAGTATAGGTCACCTTCATCAGTACTAATGGTACTCTTTTGGTTGGTGTGGTGTACGACAGAAAGTTTCAGTCGATGTCATTCTCGCTCGAGAAAATCTCGCTCAAAGTAAAGCTGAACAGGTCATTCTCACAAAACAGATGCTTTATACATATAAATACTTGTGTATAAATGTTCATTACTAACCTTTACATAATTTGATTATAACTTCAGATCAATGACAGTGTGAAATAGCCTACTGTAATGTCTGCAATTATTTAAAATAAATAAATGCAACATATATGAACACATACTGTACAGACCCTTATAGTCCTACCAATTACAGAAAAACTACACACAGCATACATTTAGTGCTTATTTGGGTTCAAAAACAACATGCTGTCACGGTTGCAGGTGCATGTGCTTCTTTTGTTCTGTTGTTGTCACGTGGGATTGTTTTGTATTCTATGTGCTCTCTCGTTGCTGATCATGTGATCTTTTTATCAGCTGTTCTAATCAGCGGTTTCAGCTGTACGTACTCAACACGCCTTTATATTGAACTGGACCCAGCACCACGTTGTCAGTTCGTTACTTCTGTGTGCTTATGTTGTCTCTGTATGTCATCAGATCCTAGTCGGTGTGTTTTGGTCTCTGATCGGCGTTATATATGTGTATCTCGTGTTCGGTGCTGGATGCATCGTTTATCTGCACTTGTCCGTCCTGAGTTTATTATTAAATCACTTGCATTTGGATCCATTTGACTTTTGTCTGTTATTCCGATCGTGACACATGCAACATGTAGCCCACAGTGAGAGCAAATCTCTTTTCTGTATCTTTAGCACATGTAATCTCTTGTTAGAAAGTAATTCCGTCATTCTGAGTTCATAATAGTCCAAAAGGCGATGATAATAATTAAACACGGCAGTTTGTTCATGTTTTAGGTTGCTAAAAGAATCATTTGCTCCTTTGTTTTTTCTGGCTTCTCCTTTGTTTTTTCATGCGTCACTCTCACATTTGTCCATTTCTGAAAGGATCGCATCTAATAATCACGTGCACATTATTATCATCCGCTCAAGAAGGTTGTTATTTCAAATAAAGATGAGCATGAGATCAATCGCTAGTTCTCTGGGGAAAGTAAAACTGCTCACACTTTTAGACAGCTGTGTAAAACAAAAACAGGACACGGCAGATTTTGTTCTACTTGGCATAGTGGCTGTTCATCAAGACAATGACAAGGTTTGTTTGAGCTCGGGTTGACCATGTATATAGTATTATGATATAATGTCTTGGCTGTGTATTTAAAAATGGCAGTTCCTTTGTTTTCATTTTCCTTCTTGTGTATGCACTAGTGACGTTTCTCTGTAAACCAACAGCCTTCAGCTACGCCTTTTGGTACCCTTTTGTTGTGCTAGGTACGGTTTGCTTTGAAGTACATTTTGACAGTGGAAACAGCCTTAAAAGCATACGGTACCGTACCACTCAGTGGAAACGGACCATTAGTAATGTACATTTATATAGCACTTGTATTGTGTGATTACATGACACCATGTGATCATAGCGATACAGATATGTTTGTAGCAGTCCTGAAATTCACCTGCATCTGGTTGATAGATTTAAATTTACATGGTTATGTTAAAAACGTTCACAAGAAAAATATATATACTTACATTTGAAATTTTAAGTATAGCAATTGCATTATTACTGGAGGTCAACCCCTTAAAGAAAGACTACTCACACATTTTAAAAAAAGTAAAAGAGGAGCAGTTGCAATGGGAAAACACATTCCAGGAGAAACCAAGGTCAGGATGAAACATAGCAAGAGGAACAAGCATGAAAGTCTACTTTCTACTTCCTCTGAAGAGAGACAATACATTTCAGACACTGCGGTCTTTCATAGTAATAAGATACGGGATTGTGGACGCTTGTGCATGAGGGCTAACATTAAAACAGCATTGCATCATATGAATCCATAACGTAAGCCACACACGTCTCCTGTTAAAATGTTAAAAAAGAAGGGTCGATTATTTTTATTCAAAGCCCCTTTTCTAGTGAAAAGAAGTCCCATTGTGGCAAAAATTCATGAATACGAGTTATGAACTACACCTCATAGACAATGGCGCTCAGCATAACGCCCAGAGCTATATCTTTAGAGAGCAAGCGCAAAAGCAAAGCAAAACACTTACGTCCTCGATTCATAACAGGAAGGAGGAGAGCGGAGTTAAATGAGTAACTGAGTGGTGCCACTCTTAGATAATGGCCAAAGCCCACTGTGGGAGCACGAGAAGAAAAAAGGCCAATAAAGAATTATTAAATGGATTTTCATCTTTCTGCCAGCACAAACGGTTCCTGTGCCAGGCGTTCTCCCAGCGGCACCCGTGCAGTGATATTCAACGGTCCCTCCAATTTCAATATGACAATGCCAACGGCAAAAGCATCACGTCCCTCGCTGCTGCACCACGGATACACTGAACTTCGTGACATCGGCTTGATGATCCAGTTTCGGCTGGTTTTTAATTAACCCGGGGGTCAGATCTCAAAGCACACCACTTTTGGGAATTTCGCTATCTAGATGAAGGGCGGTTAGATACATCCGCAGATTAGAGATATGGAAGAGATTTAATTGACTAGCCTTTATGATACTCCAGAGAGGTGATGAATATGTGCACTTCAGTGATGCTGAAATTGGAAAGTAGCCTAAATTAATAGCAATATATACACTGTATGAAAAGGTGCACTGAAAAAAAAGTTATTGCTAGTAAATGTAATAAACAATAACAGTTACAAAAAAGTCTACCATAAATTCTGGTGATGAAATGACAGCTTGATGTAAAATTACCTTTTATACACACAAACACACAAAAACAGATTGTTGGTGTAACTTAATTTGATTAACAAATATTACCACTGATTTGAATTGCATTTTTCTTTGGCTTAGTCCCTTTATTTATCAGGGGTCACCACAGCGGAATGAACCGCCAACTTACCCAACTTGTGTGTTACACAGCGGATGCCTTTTCATCTGCAACCTAAAACTGGGAAACACCCATACGCTCTCGCATTCACACACATACACTACGGCCAATTTAGTTTAGCCAATTCGATTTACCTATAGCGCATGTCTTTAGACTATGGGGGAAACCAAAGAAACCTGGAGGAAACCCACGTGAACACATGGAGAATATGCAAACTCCACACAGAAATGGCAACTGACCCAGCGGGGTCTTCAAACAGTGACCTTCTTGCTGTGAGTTGTCGGTGGTAACCTCCATGCCACCCTTATTTAAATTTATTTTAGGCAAATGGAAGCCAAGTGAAAAATTTATTTTGAACATAATCACTTTAATTTTAATTATCTTGTGAATTACTCTTGTATGGAACACACTCTCCTCTTGTGGAGCTAATTAATCTCATTCACTTGATGTGGACAATCAGAATTGTTCAAAATTAACAACTGCTTTAAAAATGCTGTTTGTTGACTGAAACTGATCTCAGGTCTAGTGTTAGCACAGTTTGTAAAGTAACATTAATGTTCTTAATGTAATCCCACTCTTAAGATTCCTGGCAACTACACATCCACTTAAAATATATTGTCCAAAAGCAGACAAAGAATTATGTTGTTTCAGCTCATATTAAACATATGGCTTGAACAAGCAGCAAAACATTTTAGCAAGCTATTTTTTAAAGCTCAAATAACTTTACATAAATTGTTGGATCAATGAAATGTCAAGTTCAAAACAGCTACACGGAAAAAAAAGATTCAAAGATGATAACTTGGATTTACCAAAAAAATAAATAAATAAATACATTGTTAAGTGGTTGTAAACAGTTTATTTGGGCTGAATTTAAACAAACAAATTAAGTTGAACATTATTAAATTGAACTTGTTTGTTTAAATTCAACACTTAAATTGTTTGCAAACATTTTGCAGACATCGTTCTTTTTCAGTCTACATGCAATTCAAGCAAAATCAAAACATAAATTGTTACTGTAAATTGACACTGACAACAAAGTTGAGCTGCCATGTGCAGTTTATTAAAGAGTAGTCGTGCAGGCCATGGTCAAGAACAGGGACAAACAGGAGCATGTAGTAATCCAAAGCACAGTCAGAAACAGGAGTCAGAAGACAGCAAGACAAACAAGGAAAACCGCTTTGTAATGCTACATGGAATAAAACGAGACTCAGCAATGTGTGTGAAAATGAGACATATAGTCCAGGTAATTCAATGATGACCTTCAGCTGTGTGTGTCTTATCAGGGGGAATCAGGAACTGGTGCGTGAGGTGCATGAATGTAGTTGTAGATTGACTACAAGTAACTTTTTAATTACATGCAACTATCAGTCACTAGAGCATCAGTAGGCTGTTAGCCCCCTCTTATACTCTCATTGAAGATCTTTTTGTTTGTTATGGCGGGTGTACATGGAACAATTTTTACTGTCATATGACCATGCACATGATTTGTTTCTCATCTGGAAAAATTACATGGAAAAGGTTGATGCTAGTATGATTGTGGCTTAAAACGTGTTGCTGATAACTTTTAAACGTACAAAACAGTTGCTGGTTTGTATTTAGGAGGTGCTTGTGTGATTAAGACTGGGCATACACAGTATGGTTATGGTCCCATTGTTCAGCAGAAACTTGACCTCTAACACTATGCTTATGAAAACAAGCCATCATACCCCTTTCTTTTTGTTTAAAAACAAAAAAACACTACTTTTTTTAGAATCAGATCTGTATTTTACAGATATATGAACATGATGCAACAGGCTCGTTCTGAAAACGTAGCCCATATACATTTCTGGAGATTGCGAATTATGTAGCCAGAGCTACGTATGACTGCATTTCATCTTTAAAATGAATGCTACGAGGCGGTATGATGCCTTTTCTCGCTTACCAGCTGACCACTTACAGAACCTTACAGACTCCACTAACAGACTCCATATGAACAGAACCAGTTTGTTCGGTAGTTCGACACGTACATTCGTGGATTTGAAATGCAGAGCAGAGTTGACCGTGACAACGGGGTTCGAATTTGGTGAAGAATGGGTCCGGAAAGCAGGTAAGACAAGACAAAACAAAAGTCAAAATAGAAAATAAACAAGTAAATAACGGTGAGAATGTGGTAAAATCTGATAACGTGGTAAAAACCAGGGGGCTTTTCCTTTTCTGGATTTCTTTTTTTAAATCACTGTCAGTAGCGTCTGTTGAAAAGGGGTGATGCTTTTTAAAATGCTATTGGTTGGGTTTAGGTAAGGGGGAGGGTGAAGGAATTAGTCGACAGTCAAAAAGTGTTCACAATGGCTTCTGGTGGATTTGCAAAAACGTAGCTCCTGGAACATACTTGGCATTCTCCAGAAATGTACAGTATATAGGGGTACTTAATCAGAATGAGACTGGTTTTATGATTTCCATGCAATTTCAGCAAGGTACCAATCCACATTACACAGGAAGTTCTTATGCAATATAAAGCTAAAGCTCACACTATACGGTCTGATGGTTCAGCAAAAAACTAGCTATGCTCTTGACTATGCTCTAACACTATGCTCTTGAAATCTTAATATTTTTTTGTTTAATGGTGGTTGATAAACTAGCACATGATGCACTTATGCCACCTAATGGGGAAGAGGTGGAAAGATCGTGTAAAAAAAGAGGTAATTAAAAAAACACTACTTTTTTAGAATCAGATCTGTTTCTTGCAAATATATGAACATGATATGTGTTGAATTGTTTCTGTGAGTTCTGGAATATATATTTCAATATCCCACCATCACACCCCTGTGAACCTGTGAGTGTGTGTTTGTTTCTGTACAGTTCAGTTGGTTTGTGGGTCTGATTCAAATGCACGATTCTCTCACGAGGGCCGACCAAAATCTCTGACATGTCAGAAAATCATCCAACCATGCGATTGGAGATCATAGGGGTTATTAAAATCCTCTTCATTCCCCCTGTACACTACACAAACACAGCATCACAAATGACAAACAGCAAAGCTGAAATTTGGGCAGATTCAAAGAAGAATCACAAGAGTCAGAATTAGCCTCAAAATAAGACCAAAATCACAGTGTATGTCTGGCATAAATGAGCTGATCAATCTGAAGTTGACCAATCAGGAAAATGAACAGCAAGTTTGACATGTCATGCTTTATTATAACTCGCACACATAGGGTGACCAGGCGCCCTGACTGCTGAACAAGAATCTGAGTGTTTCTGTTGCAAATATTCATGGCACGTATAATTATTTGCAAAACAGGCTCATTCTGAAAATGCAGCCCTATATGCGTTTCTGGAGACCGTGAATTATGGTAGCCAGAAGTACTTATGGCGACATTTTGTCTTTAAAACGAATGATACGGGGCGGTATGACACTGTTTCTTTTCGCGCTACCAGCTGAGCACTTACCTGGACAGCTTTCCTGCTGTTATCAGTTTTTCCAGTTAGCTCCCCATTTATATCGGCAGACTTAAGATGCAGAGTTGACCATGACGACAGGGTTTGAGTCCGGCGAAGAACGGTTCCAGAACGGTGTTAGTAAGACAGAAAATAAAAAAAGAAGTAAATAACAGGGTGAGAATGTGTTGAAATCAGTAATGTAGTAAAAATCAGGTGAGGGTTATTCTGAATCTCATTACAGATCAATAGATGTCTGACCTGTTTGACATTGATTTCTCCAATAATCTAATAATGGGATATGAGTATGAAATCAATTTGATGTCTAAAACATGCCATTGTTTGTCAACCATATTGACCTACATGTACATTAAAACACTGTTTGATGTCAAATTCATGTCAAGGTTCTTGTTGCATAGCAGTTTGGCACTCCAGTCATGTTACGTCATATTTACTTATTGTAAGCTCATAGCTTTACAGTATTAAAAAAACTGGCATTGCTTCTATTTGGAATAACAGTTTGAATATTTTTTTCTGATGGACACTTGTCTCAATGGACAGAAAGGATGTAATGAAAGAGAGGAACCAATCAAAGAAGGTGAGCCAGAGCCACACCTAATGATTAAATCATTGCAACAGAACAATGGGTAGGCATTTACCAGCTACAGTCTACTTTGCTTTGGCGAGTTAGGCATTGGTTAGGCATTTACCAGCCACAGTCTACTTTGCTTTGGCGAGTTCTATAATCCCACTTTATATTGTGTGTCACACTTTAGTTTATTGTACAACTCGCGCCATTAAAAAATACATTAATTACGATTTTTAGCTTAGAAACTACTAATTGACTGCTTATTAATAATTAATAGGGTAATAGTTGAGTTTGGGTATTGGGTGGAATTAGGGATGTAAAATAAGATTATACTTTAGAAGCGCTACTAAACAGTTACTAAATTAATAATAGGCATGTAATGATACACAGGGACACCCAAATGTGAGAGTAAAATAAAAAGAAGTTTAATGTCAGAATGGATTCCAACAAGGCTCAAATAACAAAGTACGTGAATGAGGCGGTGGAGAATGCAAGAGGTATCTTCTCGTGGAGACGATGCAGCTAAACAGCTGAGGGAAACTTCAGACAGCAGACCAGGAAGCAACAGTCACCGACGAAACTCATAGTTGATCACATGAGACACAGTTCAGGAAGCAGGTAATAGCCATAGAAGATAACTTCCACAAGGAAAGAGGTTTACAGCGACTCACCACCAGCATTTACACGAATGGAGCCTGAGAGACACAAACACAGGTTGGCACAACGGACTGACAAAAGGGAGACGTGGACACTGGATTTAAATAGCTGCGCTAACACCAAACAGCTGCTGTCGCTAATCAGCCCATAGGATGATTCCCTCCACGTGACTACACAGCTGACGGGGAAAGTAAACAGACAGCCACGCTAATCATACCCAAACAACCACACTCACACCAACACAGGTACACCATACGCACACACATAAACACACAGCCAGGAACACACAGATCCGTGAACCGTGACAAGGCAGGTAATATCCCAATAGTAAATAGTGTGAATTGTTACTTAAATTAAAGTGTTACACACAAAAGGTATGGTTCTACCGATGTGGGATATGGGTAAGGTTAGGGACAGGTTTGGATTGAAAGTTTATAGGTTTAATGGGGGTTAATGTGTTAGGCATGGGTAAATAGTGTAATTATAAACATTCATTCATTAATTTTCCTTTTTGTTTAATCTTTTTATTCATCAGCGGTCACAACAACATAATCAACCGTCAACTTATCCAGCAAATTTTTTATGCAGCAGATCACTTCCATCTGCAACCCAGTACTGGGAAACTCTCACATGCACACAGACACTAAGGCCAATTTAGTTTATTCTATTGACCTATACCGCATGTCTTTGCACACGCGAACACGGGGAAAACATGTAGACTCCACACAGAAATGCCAATTTGCCCAGCCTGGACTCCAACCAGCGACCTTCTTGCTGTGAGGTAACAGTGCTAACCATGACCCACTGTGTCACCCCAATTAGAAACATAATTACAGAAATTAATTACAGATTTTTATTACATTTTTTAATATATAAATACAATATAAAAACATGACCAAATGATTACCAAATAAATATAATTACATAGTAATTGAGGCCAATTAATAATAAAGTTTGATCAAACTCCTAAATCGAACTCCAAACAAACATCGTTTTAGCTGCTTATTTTGGCCTTGTTTTGTATGTGCCTGGATTTTACTTAAAGTATATTTAAGTATGTTGGGGAGCCATCTAAAAATAGCACATATTAAGCAGACAGTCTAATAATACTCTAATGACTTCTAGTTTATATGTAGCTAACAGTAGAATGTCAAAAGAGCTCCACCAACTTGAAAGAAAAACATCTAAATAAACAACGACACTGAACACGTCCATCAAATGCAATGTTTGTTTGACAATGAACAGACCGTGATGAAAGCTGAAATTAGAATTTTAATATTTCAGTTGTTTTCCCGCAGTTATTAATCATTTATGTGCAATGTCACGGAAAGTAGAAAGTCAATTGGAATGGATGTATTTCTGTAACATGTCTGTCTCGAGTTCACAGCAGGCGGTAGCCGCGTATCCTCACCGCCGCGTGTCTTCAAAGAGCAGAAGTCCTCCCTGGAACGAGCTGCAGAAAAACAAACACTGCCTTGATATCATAGCGTACACAAACCCTCCAGAGAGGTGTAGCATATCCTGAATGCTCAATGATCTCATTAACCACTGGCCATCACACTGGGAGGCCGAGGTCAGAAGTACACAACACGGTTGTAACCTTTTGTCTCCTGGCAAAATCAATGACTGCAAATTATATTTAGAGGAGATATGGAAAGTGAGACCACTCATCTCGAGTGGCAGATAAGATAATCATCCGCAATCGCCACAGTGTCTCTCAAGCTCTCGCTGTTTTCTCTGTAGGAAATTAGAATGAAGAACCATACATGTATTTAAATTAATAACAATACATTTGTCTGGAAATGATTTTCTCTCACAAATTGGTGGAACCTCGTTTCCAGAGGTAAACAAACGAAAATGCTTTTTTAATTGTGATTTTAGACCTCACAGTGTATCCTCTTTTTTTTTTTTTCTTAAATTCGGGGTTATTTTAGAGCTATATATATATATATGAAATTAATGAGAGCTTG
>CAIGQQ010035826.1:13848748-13859788 GCA_903798035.1 Danio albolineatus
ATATATATATATATATACTTTTTTCCCTCATAAATAAATCCAAACAAAACTGGGAGTCTTGTGAGAATTTAGTGATTCTATGAGAAAAAGAAAAAGTCCATTGTGAGACAGCCTGTAAATTTACAATTGTGTTACCTCAGAATTATGAGGAGAAAGTCAAAATGTGTAGCATGTTATGTGTATGTGCTTTGGTAAATTTCACATTTCCATAAAAATGTCAAATGAATCACTGAATAAACTATAAACACTATTGTTTTTCCTTTAATAAAAAGACTGACAGACTTAAAGACTTAAATTTCAGCGAGGGCTGCACAGTGGCTTAGCGAATAGAACTGTTGACAGCAAGAAAGTCGCTGGTTCGAGTCCCAGCTCGACCAGTTGACATTTGTGTGTGGAGTTTGCATATTCTCCATGTGTTTGCGTGGGTTTGCTCTGGTTTCCGCACTGTCCAAATGCACGCACTATGGGTAAATTAGATTAACTAACTTGGCCATAGTGTATAAATGTGTGTGTGAATGTAAGAGTGTATGGGTCTTTCTGGTTGCAGCTGGAAGGCCTTCTGGAATAGTTTGCGGTTCATTCCGCTGTAGCAAACTCTGATAAGTCAGTGACTAAACTGAAGGTAAATGAATGAATGAATTTCCACTATTAACAAACCAATAATTGTAACTTTTAAGCTCAATAATCTGCTAATTTCCTGCTTATTAATAGTTAGGTAGTTGGGTTTAAGTATTGGGTATGTTTAGGGATATAGAATAAGATTATGCAGAATATGTACTTTAAAATTATGCATACTAATAAGCAACAAGTTAGCAGTCAGAATAGGTCCATATACTAAATTATTACCATATATTTTTGTAAATTCCAATCTTTATTTTTAACAATTACAGTTGATTCTTCTTAATAAACATAAATAAATATTTTTTCAAAAATCATGGAGAGCATCTTTGTTTTGACACAGAACAAAACTTAGACTTGAGATTCCCTCTTATACATTTAACGCTCTCTAAACACTCTGAAACAACAGTCAACTCTGTCGAAATCTCTTCCCCGGCAGACATCAGAAGAACTTTGAAGAGGTGCTGTTAGTGTCGATAGACTTTTCTCTTCTTTTCTTCTTTGCCTTTTTTCAATGTTAAAGCCCAACCACTGAGAGGCTTTCATTCTGCTTTTGTGTCACAGATGTGACCCACGCTTCTATTCAGTATCTCCGCAGGGGCACACTCAAATGAGCTCTGTTTTTAACGGCATAATGAAGCTCTCTTCCGCAGCATCATGGGAAGCCTACGTTAAAGGTTGGAGTTTGTAATGGATATGCCACAAAGAGGCTCCCAATGCATTGCAACGAAATTAATATTGCGATTGGGATAAGACGTCAAACGCTGCGGCTGGCTCTTTGTTTGAAATGCTGGCACTGGGCTGACATTTCGCGTTTTTATGATGTTTTTGTTCTTCGTCCTGCTAGGTGCAAGTGCAACCTCCATGCCAACAGCTGTGTTTATGACAATGGGAAGCTGGGCTGCGAATGCGAGCACAACACCACGGGGCCGGATTGCGCCCGCTGTAAGAGGCACTACCAGGGCCGAGCTTGGAGTATGGGCTCCTACCTGCCCATCCCCAAGGGCACCGCCAATATCTGTGAGTACATCCTGCCATCTCCATCTCGACATGACTCACGGGGAAGCGTATAGTGCTCCATCAAGCACCGAAACGTGACCTTTTCAGTCGTGTTCCCAATGACATTTTACTTTTAGAGGAAAAGGACCAACAATAAGCCTGTAGGCCGTCACACGTATGACAGACTTTTTGTGTTTGTTGTTTATTGTTTTTTTCTACAGCTCGGAGATGCTGTAAACCTGTAGCACATGGTGGGCTTTTGTTCTTATTTTAGTATTACTCATGGTATTTTAATATCTTTTTCATTGTTATTTTGAATTAACCTGTTAGCCAGCACTCACTTTACACCTAAATTTAAATAGTAACAGTTCTTGACCCCAGTGAGCTTCAAACAAAAATTAGGTATTATTGCAAAGAAGACACTTTGAGCTGTTGCTGTTGTTTTCTTTTGTCAGTTTATTTAGTTAGTTAGTTAGTTAGTTAGTTAGTTAGTTAGTTAGTTATAGTAATTTTGTGAGTTTTAATAGTAGTTGTTTTTAAAGTGTTTTTACTTGCACTGCAAAAAATGCTTTTCTTTTTTACGTTTCTAGTCTGAATATCTAAATATTCTTAAATCAAGAAGCCTTTTCTACACAAGCAAAACTTATTGTCTTGATTTAAGAAATAATATGCCAAAATTAAGTAATTTTTTTCATAAAACAAGCAAAATAATTGGTCACACTTTATTTTGATGGTCCGTTTGGTCCGTACACTTCTACTATCACTTGTACCCCAAAGTCATATAGGAGCAATCGGGTTTTCAACTTCTTGTTTCCTCAGTGCTCACCACATTATCACAGCTGTGTAACTCTTAACGAACATTTTACTATTTTTATTTTAAAATGAACTACCATTATAAAACACATTACAGTTCATGTGGGATTATCCATACTACAGTCCATGCGCAGACAGGATTAAACACAGTGACAGAAGCACTTAGTGAATGTGCTCATTTTAACTGTCAGAGTCACTGACCGAGATAGAAACATCATGTGTTGTCTTGTATTAACAATATTTCCTATTTTAATATTATGATTCAGTTTGTGAAATATATGAATTAGTTTGTTGAACCTATTTGGCTCGTTCAGAACTCAAATAGCTATGCACGTCAATACAATACAGTGGAATACTGCTAGTTTAATATTACAAACCTACCATATTAGTTAACATTTTAGGTGTATTACCTTTAAATGATTCTTTTACTATATATTTATTTATTATTATGTTTTATTAAATTATTATATATTTTTCTCATAAGGAGCTGAGCCCCCCTAAAATGAAAATCCTAAAATTGCCCCTGGATTTAGATATAGTTAATGGTAATAAATCTTTTCCTGAATGAGGAGGTAAAGATATATTTTAAATATGATACCACTACAATATAATACAATGTAGTATAATATTCCTGAAAATTCACAAAACTAAAGACTGGAGAAATTATGCTGGAAATTGAGCATTTCCATCACAGAAATACATTCTATTTTACCATGATATTACAGTAAATAGAAATTTAGGTTTTAATTGATTATTTTCTCTTTATTATAGACTTATTATGTTGTATTACGTAATTGTTTTGTAAGAAAAAGATTTAGCAAAATATTTTGCAATCTACTATTTTACTGAAAGAAATGTCACCTTGAAAAACTTCTCTCATAAACATTTCAACTTTCATCATTTTTCTACCATTGCCTCCAAATACTCCTGGTATAAAGTTGAAAACATTGTGGTCTTTTTGGTGTTTCTCTCAGCCTATGAGAGCTGGGAGTCAGCGTCTTCTTTAGCTTCATCTTGGCATTGAGCGGTGGCACATCTGTCAAGTTCTCGGCCCAAGGCAGGGGGCTCATTGCCCTAATAAATCTAATGAAGTCAGTAACTGTAGCTCAGGGACGGCGAGAGGCTCAGCACTGTCCAGATGGTGGGAGGAGATGCCTCTGGCCCCTCAGCACAGGGCCACTCAAATCTGAGTCACTACCATCAAGCACAAGCCATATACTTCTGCAGACACAAGTAGAGGACGTTTTACGGGACGCCGCATGAAGTGCACAATTGGGCTTATGAATATTTGTTTTGCATTCTCAGCAAGTGATATCAACCCAAAGTTTACCTTTATGGAAATTTCTTACTTTGTGATATTTTATGGCTGTGTAAAACAACAAAAACTGTAATACTTAAAGCAGACAAAGACCACTTATATTATGTTTAACCTTTTAGTATAATGAACACATAGTCACTATTAACTATAACTATTGCCTCAAACTCATAATGCACTGGTTATTAATAGATTCTGGGGTAGTTGTTTTAGCAGTTAAGTTATGGGGATTACAGTAGAGAATATAGTCGCAAAGGTTAAGGCATTAAGTTAGGCATAAATTACACCCAGGAGGTTGTAATCACAGAATGAAGCCTGACAGGCTTATCAGCTGTTGTATAAGACTGAAGGGCTTAAAAAATATATTGTTTATTAATTATTTAATTAAACGCAATACTGGCAGAAACTAAAAGTGTAGCTGATGAAGCACACAATAACATGCGAAACCCAAAGCTGACAGAAACTATATAATTTCAATGAAACATATACTAACCTACAGGTACGTATTGTTCATTCACAACAACAGTGAAATTCAGTCAAAAACCATAGTGTGAGACAAGCAGATGTTTTTGGATTTGAATGTATTCTCTAATGGTCCACAGGCTCATCCTGGTACTTAAAATCACCATGACCGTCAGTGAGTACATTCACATCTATTGTCGGCAAAATAAGCTCATTCTGAAAACGCAGCCCTATATACATTTCTAGAGATCGCAAATTATGTAACCAGAAGTGCATATGGCTGCATCACACTACAGGGAACTATGATGCTGTTCCTTATCGAGCTTACCAGCTGATCGCTTACCTCCGTATGGACAGCCTTCCCGCTGTTATCAGTTTGTCCAGTTAGCTCGCCATGCATGTCGCCGGACTTGACACACAGAGACGAGTTGACCACCATGACGGGGTTTGAGTCTGGCGAAGAACGGTTCTAGAAAGCAGGTAAGACAAAAACAGAAGCCAAAAAATAAAATAATCAAGTAAATAATATGGTGAGAATGTGGTAAAATCTGAAAACCAGATTCAGTTGGATCAGTTGGGTTAAGGGAAGTGGGTGGGCGGGTCAATCTGTGCTTTTGAAAACACTATTGATTGGGTTAAGGGAAGGAGGAGGGTGGGTCAGTTGATCGGTCAGTCAGACATTCAATCAGTCAGTGAGTCAGTTGACAGCGGCCTCTGGTGGATTTACGCAGGAAGAGCAGGCACGAATGGCACTCGCGAGAGAAATTTGAGATCTGAAAAATTGTACACAGCGCCCTCTGGTAAAGTCGCGAAAAATAAAAATGTGTTTAGTATTTGCTGTTCTCCAGAAATGTATATAGTGTTACGTTTTCAGAATGAGGCTGGGTTGATTGTCAGTCTCCGCAGCTGTTTTGGACTGTTTGGTGCCATCTTGTGACTAAATAATGCATAGGTTAGTGTATGCTCCATTTAGACACTTTTATACAATTAGATTTTTACCTATATTCAATGTTTTGGCTGCCGTTTTTTTCTTCTTCTTTTTTTTTACGTATTGTAGCAATTAGCCATGTAATAAATGGATGAAGTGGTAACACTTTATTTTGATGGTCCATTTGTTGAATTTAAAGAGCCCATATGGTGGGTTGAGAATGGTTAAATTTCACTTTTTGAAGTCCCAAACAACAGGATGATATGTATGCAAGGTTAAAAAACACTTTCGATGTCTTATAATATCTATTTATTTTTACCTCATTTTCCCACCGACTCCCATATGAATCGTCTGAGCGAGTCTTTTTCCCCAAGCACCTCCTTTACGTGACGCTACCACGTCACGTCACCACGTCACGTCTGTGTCAACAGCCCGATGCCAGAACATATTGAAAACAAATCACTGCTTTTGTACAACAGCGTATTGCTATATTCTTCATCATAACAACAAACATTCAGTAATAATTAACACTTCATGGACTATTGTAAGCCAACAAATAGTTACATTCGGCAGTAAGCTAAATGGCTACCGCTACATGCTGCACGCACGGAGCAAACACAATACAGACAACTACATCAATATTTACCTTGTTATAGTCAACACGACTGGAAGAACATGCTGGTCCAAATAAACTGGGTGTTGATCCATCCTTTAACAACAACCGTGCAATAAATCCCGCGTCGTAAGCTGGTAGATTGGTGTAGCTCTCTTCAGAGAGATGACGTGAATACAGCACCGTGTTGGGGATGTAATTCTCAGGTATTTTACGAAATAAACCTCAACCACTCCAGGTAGGGAAAAGAGGTTTCCAGGTAGGGAAAATAGCACAGCTTTTCCCTCGCGCTTCAGAGCACAGCGTCTACGGGACATGATTTAACCGGAATGCCGATTAGTTCAGTAAAGTTAGCAGCAGTCGTGTTTTCCGGATCAATAACTCATGACCGAAACATTGTTCCTACACAAATAGCACCTCTTTTCAACCGTCGCAATGTATACAATCACCTACAACCTTATTTTCGTAAAAATGAGCTTTGCCTTTGCGCTGGATGCATGATATTAAACTCTGTGCAGGCGGCAGAGAGACCGGTCCTTAGGGACCGTCTACAAAGAGCAAAACGCGAAAACCAAAACTAAAAAAGCTGTCAATAACTTCTCTCTAAATCTTTATACTGCCATCAAACAGTATAAAGATTTACTTAGATATTACTCAGATCACACGTCACTGCTGTCCCGCTGGTTATGCTACAACACTTACTGCAATACAGTGCTTGTTGTCTTCCACTTTCCCTTCCTGTCTGTGGGCGGGGCCGGGCAGTTCAATTTCTCAGTTGCAATCCTGGGTCTGCGCGCGCAACTATTATGTTTCGCGTTGACGTAAAGCCGAAACGGCTAAAGACTCGTTCTAATAACGATTCATTTAAACAACAATGAGTCGACTCATTTATATATGAATCAATCGTTTTAAACACTTTGCACTTTCAGATTTAAGCCTTAGCTGGACATTTCACTTTACTTAGAGCTGTGTAACACACTGCATGGAAGGTCATTTTCAAAAATCCATAATATGGGCTCTTTAAGTTACATTGCAACTAATTCACATTAGATTATAAGTAGACTGTTAGGTTGGGGTTAGGGTTAGGGTTAAGGTGAGTGTAAGTTGACATGTACCTGCACAGTATCTTATAGTCAGCTAAATGTCTGTTGAATGCCAGTATCAACAGATATTAAGTAGACAGTCTACTAATACTTCAGTGGACCATCGAAATAAAGTGTTACCGATAAAGTAAAGTACATCCAATTGGTTGTTTTTGCAGAATTTTTTATAGCCTATTTCATTCATTCCTTCATTTTCTTGTCGGCTTAGTCCCTTTATTAATCCGGGGTCGCCACAGCGGATTGATCCGCCAACTTATCCAGCATTTGTTTTACGCAGCGGATGCCCTTCCAGCCGCAACCCATATCTGGGAAACATCCATACATTCTCATTCCCACACATACACTACAGACAATTTAGCTTACCCAATTCACCTGTACAGCATATCTTTGGACTTGTGGGGTAAACCGGAGCACCCGGAGGTAACCCACGCAACCACTGGGAGAACATGCAAACTCCACACAGATACGACAACTGACCCAGCCGAGGCTCGAACCAGCGACCTTCTTGCTGTGAGGCGAACGTGCTACTCACTACGCCACTGTGGCGCCCTTATAGTCTATTTATATTTGCAAAAGAAAAAGAACTCGTAAGAGAATATTCATTCATTCATTCATTCATTTTCTTTTCGGCTTAGTCCCTTTATTAATCCGGGGTCGCCACAGCGGATTGAACCACCAACTTATCCAGCATTTGTTTTACGCAGCGGATGCCCTTCCAGCCACAACCCATCTCTGGGAAACACATTCATACATTCTCATTCACACACATACACTATGGACAATTTAGCTTACCCAATTCACCTGTACCGCATGTCTTTGGACTGTGGGGGAAACCGGAGCACCCGGAGGAAACCCACGCAACCACGGGGAGAACATGCAAACTCCACATAGAAATGCCAACTGGCCTAGCCGGGGATCTAACCAGCGACCTTCTTGCTGTGAGGCGAACGTGCTACTCACTACGCCACCGTGGCGCCCCGTAAGAGAATATTCTGTTTTACAATTTTTTTTCTCCAATACAAAACCCAAGATTATCAATGGCATAGTTTAAATCTGTCTCTCCAGCATGCTTCAACAGTGCATCCCGCCAAGCTCAGCAGGTAGAGAGAAGGTGGTCTTTAACGGCTGTTCAAATGCATTAAACCATATGTGTTCATCCATGGGTTATGTCGTCGTTTGGGAAACGCATTCCAGATCTTAAGAAAACAAAGTCAAGATATGAAACTTAGGAAATTAAAAATATACAAAACTATAGGAAATGCAATCCAGTATTGTCAGTATTATTGCTTTTGTTATGTACACTACCTGACAAAAGTATTGTCATTGATCCCAGTTCTAAGAGCAACAAATAATAACTTGACTTCTAGTTGATCATTTGGAAAAGTAGCAGAAGGTAGATGTTTCTGACGAATCATCTGTTGAACTGCATCCCAATCATCACAAATAGTGCAGAAGACCTATTGGAACCCACATGGACCCAAGACTTTCACAGAAATCAGTCAAGTTTGATGAAGAAAAAATCATGGTTTGGGGTTACATTTAGTGGATAGCGACATCAACAGCCTGAGATATCAAGACATTTGCGCTGCCCATTACATCACAAACCACAGGAGAAGACAAATTCTTCAGCAGGATAGCACTCCTTCTCATACAGTATTTCAGCCTCCACATCAAAGTTCCTGAAAACAAATAAGGTCAAGATGCTCCAAGATTGGCCAGCCCAGTCACCAGATATGAACATAATGGGGTAAGTTTAAGGAGGAAGCACTGAAGATGAATTCAAAGAATCTTGATGGATACCTGGAGTCCTGCAAGAATGCCTTCTTTGCCATTCCAGATGACTTTATTAATAAGTTATTTGAGTCATTGCAGAGATGTATGGATGCAGTCATCCAAGCTCCTGGGAGTCATACACAATATTAACTCTTTTACCACCGCACCATGATTTTACTCTATACTAAACATTAATTCTGTTAAGTGATAAGACTTTTTGTCTAAGCAAAGTCAGACCGTACTGTCCTAATTAAATAATTAAAAATCAAGGCAAAAATTATACTTTATTTTAATGAAATAAGTGTAATCTAAAAGCATTTGCCTTTCATATAAGACACAGGAGTTGATATCGCTTGTTGTTCCTAAAACTTGGATAGGCGACAAGACCTTTGTCAGGTGTATATTCATAATACAATACAAGACTTTATAACATTGTTTATAAGCCATTATACATGCACTGAGTACCCTTATAATGCTTTATAAATAGAGGCTTCATAAAAAATGTTGCAAAAATGAAGAAAAACATAGTGATAATAAATAACCCAACCACTGGGTTTGTCAGTTTTGTGTTAAAATATCCCACAATATTGTTTTGATTGTACACAACAATGCATTGCGTGATCTTTTATGACAATTTTAGATTGAGTGCACCTGAAGTCTGAGCTGCTGTGTGAGTATACATACTTTTGAAAGCCTTTAATATCGCTCTAGCCTTTCGCCCCTGTTATAAAAGCCCCTCATAATGCAAGGGCAAAGCTCAGACTGACAGCCAGTTATTAAAAACCCAATACCAGGGCACATCTGTGCCCAACAGAGGAAACCGAGGACCACCTATATCAAAAGCAATATTAGCATCTGTTTTGGTGAGAAATCTACAACGCAACAGGCTTGCATATGAAATCAAAATAACATTTCTGCCCCTGCAGGTTTGTGAAATCAATAGTTGCGACGCAAATGAGCACGATGTTCAGCGACACGCCACTTCTCCTACGTGGCTCGTATTACATGAGAGGTTATGAAACATATGGCTAAATAAAGATAAATTTGCTGAAAGTGCAGAATTTAATTAAGCTGTAATGGCTCTCATCTGTCATTAAGTCTTCTGCTGTAATCACGAGGGCGATTTATCTCCATGTTCAGATTCATAGACAGGAGACTTCTCGTGCTGATATATAGTGTTGTGTGACCCCGCATCTAATAATTCAGCAGGAAATGAAATCCATGTCTTTGTCTGGTGGGATGGGCTTGGAGAGGCAGGAAGGAACATTTCGTGTGAAAGCAAAAGTGTCCTGCTGTGCCTTTACACCTGCACCACACTGCCAGACAGAGCAGAGCAGACGAGACGAGACGAGACGAGAGGAAAGCTCTAGGTATAAAGTGGGATTTTTTTTGGGCACATCATGTCTGGGTTACTAATGGGTGACGTTTAAATTTTTTAGCAGCATCCAAATTTGCTACACTCCAAAAAACAGAAACAGATTTCACTAAGAAACTGCTGTTAAATTTAGCACAGATCTACAATTGAAATAGACACATAGCTTAATTCCCTTAATTGTAAATTTGATATATTATATACAGTTTAATTATTAGCCCCCTGTTTATTTTTTCTCCAATTTCTGTTTAACGGAGAGAAGATTTCTTCAACACATTTCTAGACATAATAATTTAATAACTAATTTCTACTAACTGATTTGTTTTATCTTTGCCCTGATGAAAGTAAATAATAATTTACTAGATATTTTTCAAGACACATCTATACAGCTTAAAGTGACATTTAAAGGCTTAACTATGTTAATTAGGTTAACTAGGCAGGTTAGGGTAATTAGGCAGATTATCGTATAACAGGGGGTAATGATTTTGACCTTAAAATGGCTTTTAAAAAATAAAAATTGCTTTTATTCTAGCTGAAATAAAACAAATAAGACTTTCTCCAGAAGAAAAAAATATTATCAAACATACTGTGAAAATGTTCTTGCTCTGTTAAACATAGTTTGGGAAATAATAGGGGGGCTAATAATTCTGACTTCAGTTGTATATATATATATATATATATATATATATATATATATATAGTCATTGATTCATTCATTTTTCTTTTCGGCTTAGTCCCTTTATTAAACTGGGGTCACCACAGCGGAATGAACCGCCAACTTATCCAGCACATGCCCTTCCAACTGCAACCCATCTCTGGGAAACATCCAAACACAGTTATTCTTACTCATATACTACGGACAATTTAGCCTACTCAATTCACTTATACCACATGTCTTTAGACTGTGGGGGAAACCGGAGCACCCGGAGGAAACCCACGCGAACGCAGGGAGAACATGCAAACTCCACACAGAAATGCCAACTGACCCAGTCGAGGCTCGAACCAGCGATCTTCTTGTCAGCACTACCTACTAGGCCAATGTGT
>CAIGQQ010035826.1:13864788-13895604 GCA_903798035.1 Danio albolineatus
GTGATCTCCGTGATTGAGGGACGTGAGAGCCTGACCAATCCGTAACACTTTGTCTTATCGTCTTATCATTTTTTGAGATTACGTCAGATGCTGATTATAAAAATGCACATATGCACATTTCAAAGCACTTCATGGAACCTTTAAACAAACATGTGCTGGTATCCTGCTGGTAGCCTGCACTCACAGCTGGTATTTCTACAGTGAAAAAAGGTTTTGCACCTTATAACCACACAAGGGAGTATAAAGAAGTCATTTTATTTTTGTGTACTGTTGCACTTTATCAATTTGTGTAATAATAAAAGTTTTTAAAGGCCAATATTTTCTCTCTTGCTTTGCCATTAAACTCCACTTCAGTATATCTTGAAAAAAGTTAGAGAAGGATATATTCATACTTAAAATGCCTGATTATTTACATTTTATTCTACAAAAAAAAAAAAAACATTATCTGGCTTTTCATAATATTTTCAATATGAATTGCAAAAGCCTGATTCTAAAAACAAGAAAAACATCATTTGAAACCAACTTCTCCTATATTGTTCAGATGTTTGTCCGAATGGCAAATTAAAAGATTATGGTAATACTTTACTTGTAGGGTGTTAATAAGACATTTATAATCATTTATAATCATGTCATGAGATATGCTTATGACAACTGTCATTAAGTGTTATTAGCTCAGTTATGTCATTTATATGCAAAGATGACATTATTTGAGATTTTGTTATTAGATTAGATTAGATTGGATTCAACTTTATTGTTATTACACATGTACAAGGCAATGAAATGCAGTTTAGGTCTAACCAGGAGTGCAATAGCAGCAAGTGCAGGATATAGGTTATACAGTATAAAGTTATAAAGTTAAATTATAATATATAGTAATAAAGTGTAATTATAGAAAAACTATGGTCAAATATACAGATGGATGCACTATGAACATTATATACAAGTTGTATTAGCTATAAACAGAGATTTACATTAGACGAATATATGTGCATGTTGTTGTTAATAATCAGAGGTATGCAGATAAATATGAGCATAATAACAAATGTATATGTACAGAGGGTACTGTATGTACAATTCAAGATGAATTAGTGCAGCATGAATATGTGCAATGACAACATGACATTACAAAAACAATAATTTTGTAAATAAATAAATCTGCAATAGACATGATTGCCTTAAGGCCATGATGATTTCTTCATGAAACATTTATCTGATCACCTTATTTCAATGGAACAAAATGGAATTGTCATTGAAAATTCTGAATAAAATGTCAATACTCTGACAGATAATTTTATAACAGTGTCATTAGACATTTTAAAGACAAATTCAATTTGCAGTTACAATGCTGGTGACGCTGTTATGAGACTCATGGCATACCTATAATGGCATCATGACAGTAATGTTTATGACAGATTTATGACAAGTTATTATGTCTCAGTGTCAAGTTCTCATGACAAACCCAGGTTGATGTATTTGTTTACAAAAAGTTACATCATAACAAAGACATCTCAAACAGCCATCTTTGCATTTAAAATGACATAACTGAGCTAATGACACTTAATGACAGATAAGCATGCATCAAATCTCGTTCATATTCAAGACACGTCATCTAGTGATTATAAGTGAAGTTTATTTATAAACTAATTTCGAGAGGATCACGTGCTTATGATTGCGTGCAGCCGATCCTGCATAATTCAATTTATGATTCACCAATCAGACGATTCATAAGCCACTATAAATACCCTAAGTTCCATATCACAGCCATGTTCTTTTTGAAGAATCCTCCCTTCCCCCCTACTCCTCTCCTAGATGGGTGGCACGGTGGCCCAGTGGTTAGCACTGTTGCCTCACAGCAAGAACGTCACTTGTTCTAGTCCTTACCAAACCAGCTGATGTTTCTGTGCAGAGTTTACACGTTCTCCTCTTGCTCATGTGGGTTTCCCCCGGGTTCCCCGGTTTCCTCCAACCGTCCAATAACATGCAACTTAAGTTAATTGACTAATCCAAATTGGTAAGTTATCTCTTAAAAGCAATCACTATCTTTTCATTAGCTACTACAGCAGGGGAGTTCTTGAGATCTACCTGAGCAAACTCCCCTCTTGCCTTGCAAATGGGAGGGAGATCTTATGAGCTTAGGGCTCTCTCCCGGGACAGCATGCCAAACAAGCTTTATAATCAATCATCAGCTAAGTGTGAACTCTTGAAATGTTTATGGCTTATGAACACCCCCTTGAAGTAAAGTGTTACCCAGATTATTAATGAAATAATGCATAATTTACATATTTAAATGTATTAAATATAACATTTTTAAAAACCTGTATGTTATATTATATAGACTTTATAAAAGCCCACTAAAGTGCACTTGTTTTCACAAGGGAGGTCAAGCATTGTAAAAGCCTGGAGACTATAACACAGGGGAATACATAAGGTGTAAAGCAACTCAGCGTCTGTGGTTTTGCAGTTGTTTCATGCTGAGATATTCAGGGCTGTTCTTCTTTGTCCTGTATACTGACTGGAGAACAGCGTGTAGGTGCACTGCTTCGAAATGTCAGGCCTGTCATAATAGTTGATGGTTGAAAATAACAACATAAAAAAGAATCTGATGGATAGAAAAGTCAAATCATTTATTAAAATGTGTGCAAACAAACTGCACTGCTGATTAATGAATAACAAATAACATAAAACACTCTGATGTACTCTGGCAGTTAACAGAGGCGACACAGTTTGAAGACAAACACACACTGTGCTTATACTAACATTTGCAGTTATTTGAAATGAATATTTTCTTTTCAACTCGTTCTTTACTGTTTGAAAAACTGAAAGTTGAAGTATACAATATAGTGTTATTTCATTATTTGATGACTTTACTACTGTTCTAATGTAATGTTTTGCCGTGGATGACATAATGTGTTCTCAATGTGTGCTGTACACTGTTTGGAGTTTATTGCAACTTCATTGTAATTAATTCTGAACATTGTGAAAACTAATAGTGACAATTGTTTGTACACTTTTTGTGTGGTTTTAGTCTTTTTAAATTAGTGTACAATTTTAGTTGTTATTCTTAGTGGTATTCTGTAAATAAAATGTAACAATTGTAGAAAAAATGTAATCAAAAATTTCTGACATACAAATTATACAATCTTTTAACTTTTGATCTATCGTTTTACTATATTTTTGATATCAATGAAAAGTTTAGGTAACATTTTCCATGGTCCATTTGAGTATTAGTAGACTGTCTACTTAGTATCTGCTGATACTGACATTCAACAGACATTTAACTGAGAATAAGAAACTTTGCGAGTACATATCAACTTACACTAACCCTACCCCTAACCCCAACCTAACAGTCTACTTATAATCTAATGTGAATTAGTTGGTATGTAGATGCAACGTAGCTTAAATTCAAACAAATGGACCATCAAAATAAAGTGTAACCAAAGTTTAATCTCTATATAGTTGTATTTATTTATTTATTTATTTATTTATTTATTCATGTTTGTTTGTTTGTTTGTTTATATCATTCCAAATGTTCCTTTAATTATAATTCTGATTAGTGAACAAAATTTCTAAATACTTTATTAATAAAATAAAGGACAACATTTATGATTGAATGAATAAATTAGTGTATAATTTTATGTATGTTTGAATGTAAGCTACCGGTAAAAGATTGGGGTCCGTTTTTATTTTTATTTATTTATTATTTTTTCACGTTGATTCTGTTCATAAAGGCGGCATTTATTAAACGTAAAAAAAAAGTTTGATACTTGTTTATTAAATATTTATTTATTCATTTTCAAATGAAATTATTACCAATAATAATAATAATAATAATAATAATAATAATAATAATAATAATAATAATAATAAATATTATAATAAACATATAAATATATTATTACTGAAGGATCGTGTGACTCTAAAGACTTGAGTAATAAGCCTGAAAATTCATCTTTAAAATAACTGGAATAAATAATGCAATTAAATTCTAAACTGCTTTTAAACAGTTATTTTATAGTGCAATAACATTTCACAATTGTACAACTTGTACTTTATTTTGGATTAAATAAATGCATTCTTTGTAAGCAGGATAGGCTTATTTTAAAACATTGACAAAACCTACTGACTTCAAACTTTTGACCCGTAGTGTATGTATGAATGCATGTATGTATGCATGTATGATTGTTAAATTAAACATAAATCTCAACCACAAGTCCAACTGATAAGAACAGAAGGAAAAATCCTCATTGTTGTGTCCTGCCAATGCAAGTGTGCTCTTTGAAACAAACAAGTGTTTTGACTTCAGTTTTGTGAATGCCAGTGTTGATGCCGTGGCACACAGAACTGCTCATTACAATCAGACAGTGCCTAGAATCATATGAGCTGATATGATTATTGTTTTCTACAGATATCTGATGTTCATCTGCAAGCATGAAGCTGTGAAGCAGTTACCACAAATTTTGTGGTTTTAGAACTCCTAAAAAAGCTTCTCTAATTGTAACTTAATCAATGCTAACCTGACTTTATTTCTTTTCCTGCAGGTATCCCTAGCAATTCTGGTAACTCTGGTGAGTTATTCCGTAATTCACTTCATTTTTATCTCATATATTTAATATTCATAAGGTTCTTTAATATGTAAAATACTAATATTATCAAATATTCAAACATTCTGATTAGAAATCTGCTGATGAAATGGACAGAATGGTTCGATAGCATTTGAACATAATAGACTATTAAATAATACTGAATAAAATATAATAATTATAACTTTTTTTTTTCATCAAGGTCGGCCAAATGCCTCTTCACTTGGAGCTGCAAACCGAAATCAAGGTAAGACTTTTACAAATGCCTGTAAAACAACCAACCACAGATTTTTCTTTCCAGCTTTTGTGTCCAAACCCTCGAAGTAACAAAACGCCGTTGTTTATTTCTACTTTGATCTCCTCCATAATTATTTCAATCTCAGCAGACTGTCCAAGAAAGTATTTGGTATGACTCATTGTCTGCAGTTTGCTTGCTGTTCGGTTGTTGATGACAATGAAATGTTTATAATCAGAAAACTATAAGTTGGCATATCCAAAGGCCCAGCATGGCCATATTGTGTGATCTGATTGCTGCTAATATTTCTCAGTGAGTGCTAAAATATATTTGATCACTAGCATATGGTCAAAGAAAGCTTAAGGATGAACTAAAAGCCACACAAGTTATATTTTGATTTCATGGAGTCTTAAGAAAAGAGGATTGAAAAACTGGCTTCTCATTTTCAGCATCCCTGCTGATTGTGAGTGACAGAGTATGATTTATTTTCTGTCAGAACCAGAAGAACAAAAGATTGTGAGAATCTGCCATGTTGCTTAACATACACATTTTCTAGGCCCTGTTTCCACTTTAACATGCATTTTCAGTGATTCATTCACAAGTGGTTGAGATACATCATGTTTCTACCTGGTATTAACAACCATTTGTGACCATTATTTTTCAGAGACTTGTCCGTCTTATTTTATCAAGCTCTACATCCCTTTTGCAGAAGCACTCAGTGTAATGCACAAATACTAGTGAATGAATAAACCCATGTTACCCAGCTTGGAAAACACACAAAGGATAAAAGATGTAAATAATAATGTAATCTGTATGTCTAAATTGTTGAGATGCACTTTTTCAAAATCCCCTAACATCCACAGATCGTTACGTGAAGGTACGGTGTTTGGTTTCTTGATAACGTTGTATCTTGGCTCTTAAGAGCATTCTCTATGTGCAAAAGTTATGTAAAGTGTATGCAAGATGAATGGGCTGCATAATTAATTGAAATGACATCAAGAAAAACTGTGATTATCATGCACATCTCGTCAGTGAAGCACAGCTCTGTAGTAAATATCCTCCAAAGCACAGAGGGCGCTCTCATGTGGAAACTGCAAATACACAACAAAAGTAGAAACAGGAAATCAAACAGAGCAGAGGATTTAACTTATTTTATTGATTTTATATACTAATAAACACACTACAGAATGATTTATTGAAGTTATAAGGTGATAAGGTGAGTAAAAGCATAGTATATATGGTACTTTTATGCTCTTTAAGATCAGCAGCGACACAGAGCCATAGCTCACTGGGAAACGTCGCAAACAGCTGTCGAATCGCAGAATGATAATGTTCGATTTCAGGAATGCATCAATTAAAACATCTGCGATATTTTGTGCAGCTTGTCAGTGAACTACGAGTCTGTTTAGTAAACATTTCTCCATCTGAAAGCAGGTGCTGAGATTTACTTCAGATCACAGAGCTGGCTTTACAGCCAAGAAAAGCATGAAAATCCCTGATTAATTGTGCATCCTTATGAGTGCATTCTACTTGCTATTTAGTCGTGACTTTCCATTCATGAAGTGCTAAAATATAATGTAGCTTAAATGTTAAACCCAATAATTGTCATCTCCTGTGGATTAGCAATCAAGAAAAATCTATATGAAGCACATTCATACAGACTGAGGCACTGGCAAATTAGCAGAATAAAAAAAAAAAACAGTTATTAGATTTCAAGCTTTATGTTGATATATTTCTCCTATCTGTGATTCAAGTATTCGCTGAGAGGGTTCACAACAATGAAACTGTTGTAAAGAGAATCATCAGTCTATATCGATTAATGACTGGCTCCTTTACTAGAAGGCAGGGCTTCTACTCTACACTCTCAGAAATATAGGTACGTGAGCTGTCGCTGGGGTGGTACCTTTTCAAAAGGTACACATTTGAACCTAAAGAGTCCATATTGGTACCTCAAAAGTATCTAATTTTAAGAAGAACACTTTTGTACTTTTTAGGTACTAAAATTTACCCTTTACATATGAATATGGACCCTTTCAGTACAAATGTGTACCTTTTAAAAAGGTACCACACCAGTGACAGCTTACGTACCTTTATATCTGAGAGTGTAGGGTGGCCATATAAACTGTTACACTTTTCCCCATTCAAAACTGTATGAGTGACATTGTGTATTTTATAGTCCTTGATAATACGTCATAGGAACTGCTGCAGCATCAGGGACACTTCAGCCCTGACAGAGCTGTGATATTAATGAAAGGGGGAAGAGTTACTCTATGTCCCACCCTGTCTACATGTTGCAGTTGAAATAAGTTATTTATAAGAAACGCCTACCAGAAATGTCTGGTTCTTGTACACATCTGTGAGTCCATCCCTACTCTTATTTTTCCAGTTTTAATAATATAATCACACGGCATTTGATTAAAGTGAAGACATTAAGATCAACTGTACAATATTATTTTTCTCGATCTACTTAGGCTTACGGTGCTGTTTGGAAATCCAATCATCCAGTTGTGATCAGATTGAAGAAAATACTTCTTAATATGAGATATAAACAGGGCAGTAGATCAAAATCTTCTCTTTGTAAGCAGCGAGCAGACAGCTGTACATGTTTCACGATGACCTCCCCAATATCAGGGTCTTCTGATAACCTTACAGTGTCTGGCCTTCTGATAGAAACAAAAAGAGAAAGAAGTGAAGAGGGAAGAAAATAGAAGGCCATAAGTTTAATGTATGAATAATGATTTCAGATAACTTGAGATCATCTCTTTAGCAGATAAAAGCAGTGAAGCTTCATCTCTTGAGGAGATAAAAGCTGTGGTACTTCTTATAAATGACAGTATAAGAAAGATTTTAAGAAATGTACTGTAAAGATACATCGATAATGGGAAAGTAAGGAGTCTGTGCATTTGAGATTTATGAGTTAGTTCATGTTAATGAAACAGCATCAAACAATATGTATATGGATTTAGACAACAATATTGATTAAGATACCACCACACCAACTACTGGTCTGGCATCCAAATGTTTTTATGATTGATTGATTGATTGATTGATTGATTGATTGATTGATTGATTGATTGATTGATTGATTGATTGATTTATTTATTTATTTATGTATTTATTGGGGGAGGAGGTGGGTAGATTTCAGTAGATCCATGCAAAATAGGGAGAAATTTCAGAAAGCTGGTAATCTTTCAGGATTAGTTCACCCCTGGCTTAAAAATAATTAGTTTCTTATAAAATGCTATAGAAATGCTCCAGAGTGAGTAAAAGGGCTCGCAAAATCACCTTGGATGCCTTGCATCCAGCACACTTCCTGTTCAAACTGTTACCATCTGGCCGGCGCTACAGAGCACCGAGCACGAAAACAGCCAGACACAGGAATAGTTTCTTTCCTCAGGCCATCTACCTCATGAACAGTTCATATTTTTCCTATTGTGCATTAAACGTTCAATACTTTCTCATACACATTTGTACACAGCACCTTATAACAATATACAGTGCAATACTTCTTACGCATCTGTACACAGCACCTTATAACAGTATACAATGCAATACTTATGCATTTGTACACAGCACCTTATAACCTGTATATTTATAACAAATCTGTAAATACATTTCAACATCCAGATCGTTGGACTGACTGCATCTCTTTTTAATGTCTATCGTCTTTTTTTCATATTTATTGTGTTGTCTCTTGTCACTTTATGTACACTGGAAGCTTCTGTAGCCACAGCAAATTCCTTGTGTGTGGAGCACACTTGGCAATAAAACTGATTCTGAGAAGTTTTTATTATTATTTGTATTCTGTAATTACAGAATAAAAACTAAAAATGACCAAATCAGTTAATCAGGTTTATGGTTAATCTACCCAGTAAGTTAAACTAATTTCTGGAATACAGCCCAAGGGATAGTTTTGAGAACATTGTCAATGTAAGAATAATGTATAAAAAGAGGAACAAGAGGCACAGTATTCTGTTTTGTTTTTTTTAGTAATATAAATTATTGAATAAAAATTTTATTCATATGTAATATGTTTATATAATCACTTTTCATACATAAATGTCTTGGTTCGTTCTTTTCTGTAATACGAATACAAAATCAAATTCAGCTGATCATATTTATGATCATATCTGAAACTATAAAAAGCTTTTTAAGCTTGCTTTTTATTATGCAAATCATAAACGTTGTCAATAATAATGAAGGGCCTCTAGCATAAAAAAAAGTGCCTCACAGAAATAAAATCTATTATATATAGATGAGGGCGCCAGGGTGGCGTAGTGAGTAGCACGTTTGCCTTACAGCAAGAAGGTCGCTGGTTCGAGCACCGGCTGGGTCAGTTGGCATTTCTGTGTGGAGTTTGCATGTTCTCCCTGTGGTTGAGTGGGTTTCCTCCGGGTGCTCCGGTTTCCCCCACAAATCCAAAGATGTGGTTTAGGTAAATTTTCTGTAGTGTATGAGTGTGAATGAATGTATATGGATGTTTCCCAGAGATTGCAGCTGGAAGGGCATCTGCTGCGTAAAAAACATGCTGGATAAGTTGGCGGTTCAATCCGCTGTGGTGACCCCGGATTAATAAAGGGACTAAGCTGACAAGAAAATGAACGAATAATTATATAAATGATTATACATTATATACTGTATATATTACTATTACTACAAATATTTTGTATAAACAAAAACCACAGCCTATTCAGTAATTAATGAAAAGCTTTTTGAACATTTCAGCGTATTTATGTGAAATTAATACTGAATAAACAATAACATAAACATTAAGTATTTTACTATCGTAAGCTTATAATATCTGTATTATTAGTTCAATTATTAATGTTAAGTACAAATCAAGTATATATAGTAAAATCTGAGAGCTCTGTCAAAATGTATAGATCTAGAGCATAGGTCTCAAACTCGATTTCTGGAGGGCCTCAGCTCTGCACAGTTTTGTTTCAGCCCTAATCAAACACAGCTAAATCAAGCAGTTCAAGATTACTAGAGACTATATGAATCAGGTGTGAGTTGGAGGTGGTTGGAGTTAAACTATACAGAGCTGCGGCCATCTAGGAAATGAGTTTGAGACCACTGATCTGGCACTGTTAGAAGAAGAAAAGGTCTCACATTTTTAGAGTAAACACCAGAAAATGTCATTCTCATGTAATATAAGTGAACAAACTAAAAAGTAATCACTAAGATCAGGCAGAAAATAAAGCTGACTTAAGAAAATCTGTAGTTATTTATATACAGCACATCAGTCTGATATTGTTCATCTGAATAAGGAACACGGCACCCTTTCTCTGACCCATCAGGCGACTGATATGGATCTGTCGAATGCGTGCGTCACTATTGCTCAAGTCAGGAGCTGTCTGTTCTGTTCTGTTACTGTGTGAAAAAGCCACCGTTCCCAGAGAAGGTGCGATACAGCACATATGTCTCCTAGGGAGAGACAGACCTCGGCCAGAGTTCACACCTCGCTTTTTTCTTAGGTCAGAAGGTAAAGCGCAACACAAGTGCAAATGCAATCCAAGCCACTCTACAGTACATGTGACGGATGACCTTGCACGTCTTTTACAATGGGTTCATTTGGTTTTTTTTATCTTATTCTCAAAAATCATATTTTTATTAAGGTGTTTACTTAACAATTTAACCTAACGTTACAGATAATTAACTGTAATGAAATAAAATCCAAAGCAATTTATGAATTGTATTATTCTAAATCATAATAAACATTATCTCTGATTCTCATTACAGTTATTTCCATCATGGACTTTAAGATGGCATTTCTCATCATTCAATGCTTCTTCTCAGCATCATCATAGTTGTTGTTTTAAATGGTGCCCTCTGGCCACAAATATGACATATTACGGATTTAAAGTCAGCATGAAATCGAAATTATTGTTATTTTTAAGTTGAATAATTAATCAGTGCAAGTTAAAGGTGCAGTAGGCCATCTGCCTAAATGCTAACCGGTTAGCATCTTACCATCTTTCGAATACAATAGCTGCGTCCCAAATCGCATACTTGTGCACTATTCTATGCCATTTTGAAGTATAAATAGTGTAAGTAGTGCTTTCACACTGAAAACTCTAAAAGTAATAAGTGCACTTTAATTACCCGGATGATGCACTCATTCCACCAGTGATATGAAGTGTGTAATAATGGACACTTCACGCACTCAATGACCGCAGCTTTGCGCACGTAACGGAAGGGGCGGAGCTATCGGATAACTATTGGTTAACTATAACTATAACTATATTGGATTGTGAAAGCAAAACTCTCCCGTGAGAGTGATTATAGCGCCTCCTGATGGCGAATGCGGTTATTCTGATGACATGTATTATTTGGTATGTTGTTCATTTATTTCACTAATTTGGCAACCGTCAAACGTCATCGGGGAAACGGTTTGAACTTCCGCTTAGTAAAAAAGCCATTAGTGTTCCATTTGGGACAGCACTACATACATATACTATACTGTTGAGTGTGTAAGTGCATAAGTACATAGTGCATAAGGGCATAGTGTATAGTGTGTCATTTGGGACTCAGCTAATGCTTCCCCTGCCATCCAAAGCCACGCCTCCTGAAATCTTGACTGCACTCATTAAAGATGACAGAGACCCACCAGATAGATCATGTCATTCGCCAGTTATACTTTATAGTACTTTATAATACTACAATTACGAATGAAAAACTCTGTTATATCTAGCACATTTTTAGTTGTGTAACAAGCAAAACTTGTCGTAATGTGCATTATTTCATGCATGCAAGGATCACTGGTCTCTCTCTGTCACACGCTTTGTCTTAAAACCACTACTGCTTGGTGGTTGGCCGGTGGGGTGCAGGAATGCACTTACTACTAAGCCATACTTGCATGCTATTTCAGAACGAATATTCAGAGTGGCATGGTAAACAATATAGGGATAACTTCACAGGCTATCGTTGTTTAAAAATGAACCATACAGTAAATGATTCACTTCAGTAAAGCAGGCTAGGCGGAATAGCGCTATTTACTTGTTTCGTGATTAAACTAAATGAAATTCTACATTATCGATGATATAAAAGGTCCCTTATGAAATTAAAAATAGTCACATACAATCTTTCACCGGAAGATTTCAGTGGCTGAACAACACGTAACATCAAAATCTACAGTACATAAGTTTTGCATGACTAAAACACTTTAAAAACATAACATTACATGACATTGTCTAAAAGAAACACTTCAGCCATGGTGTCATCCTTCCTCCAGTGTGGAAAAGTAACTCCAATATTGATTCAGGATTTTAAAAAGTTTTGATTCAGCATTTGTTTTTACTACTGTCACTCGTGTCCACATAACGTGACGTGCGTGCACGCACAAACCGCGGATTTGCATAAACGGCTGCACAGATGTACAGATCTACATTTGTTGACAGACTGTTTGGGATACTTATCAGAATTATTGGATTTATCGGCCTAACAGTTTTTAATCGGATGAACATTTTTTTAGTTTTATGCTTTTAATACCTTTAGATCATGTTCATTAATCAATACTATTAGAATGTGAAAAAACTTTCAACTTGCATAACGAAAAATGTTTCTGAAGACACTCACCTACTGCACCAAGAAAGCCTTGCCCCATAATCAATATTCTGTTTCAGTTGTAAGTATGGCAAAATACTGAAAAAAAAAAAAAAAAAAAAAAAAAAGAAGAAGTTTTGGCTACTTTCATACTTTTTTGTATGTTTTTGATTTAGTGGCTATTCCATATGAATTTGCATGATCTCAGTCATACAATTTAGTATGATTTGCATATCACCCAATGACAGTTGCATTTATGGGTGGTTTTTTTTGCCATGGCTCCTTTTTAAAATCATCCATTTTTGTATGATTGAACTTGAATTCGCATGAACTAAACTTAAAAATAGTTGTTTCCTCGTGATAAAGTCAGATAAAGTCTCGTTTATGCAGACTTTAACCCTTTGACGCATGTGAACACACTGGTGGGATTAGAATGTTCAGTATGTGTCATAGAATCAGCTACAAAGCTCATAATTCACAGTTTATCAATGTTTTCAAACATTCATTCATTTATTTTCTTGTCGACTTAGTCCCTTTATTAATCCGGGGTCGCCACAGCGGAATGATCCGCCAACTTATCCAGCATTTGTTTTACGCAGCGGATGCCCTTCCAGCCACAACCCATCTCTGGGAAACACATTCATACATTCTCATTCACACACATACACTATGGACAATTTAGCTTACCCAATTCACCTGTACCGCATATCTTTGGACTTGTGGGGGAAACCGGAGCACCCGGGGGAAACCCACGCAACCACGGGGAGAACAAGCAAACTCCACACAGAAATGCCAACTGACCCAGCCGAGGCGCGAACCAGCGACCTTCTTGCTGTGAGGTGCTACTCACTACGCCACAGTGGTGCCCTGTTTTCAATAATTCAAAGTTATGTTTATTTTAGGTTTCAGACATTTAAATAATCATGAGTACTAGCAAAAACATATTTATGGTTTGTAAAATATATATTTATGTCTGTGGAGATAATAACAATAATTATTTAAGAGTTCACACTTAGATATTGCTTGATAATAATGGCAGGTTTGGCATGCTGTCCCAGGAGAGAACCCTGAGCTCAGAGATAATTGAGCCCAGGGCTTCCACCTGGTCTAAGGGCGTACTCACACTATGCAATCCGAACCGTTCCTAGGCCCGTTACCCGGATCGTTTGAGAAGTGTGAGTGCTCTGAATCGGGCTCAGGCATGGTACAGTTGGTCGGCCCTGGCCCGGTTGGAAGAGGTGGGCCAGAGCGCGGTTCATTTAAGCTTTGGCGGGGTACGCTTGTAGTGTGAGTGCAAAGCATGCCTGAGCCCGAAACTGAAAAGAGGAACGTGACTTTTGGGGACTGTTTTATATGGATTTATTAATCATTCTTGCTGTTTAATAAACACAAACTGTCGTAGATTATTAAAGACGCAAACCCCTCACTGCAAGACAGCTGCACCTTCAGAAAACCTTCTAATTCTTGCAGCACAAGGACTTTATGAGTGTTTATGAGTGTCAAAAGTGGATGATCTGCTCAGCGAAATATTTGACTGTGTGTCACTGCATATCAAACAACTAAAACCATATAATGATATAAAGAAACCTCCACTGTGCTGAGCAAGAGCGCTTCTCTTAAACTGAAAAGTGCATCATCGATGACGTAAGCCTGCTGAGGCCTGAATGTAATGTGAGTGCGGGCCGTTGGGGGAGACGGGAGGGAGGACAATCATGCTTCGGCCCAGTTCAAGGCAACTGTGCATAGTGTGAGTATGCCCAAAGAGAATGCAAGGGTGTATGAGATCATGTAGTTCTCGAGAGCTCCCCCTGATTCTTCAAAAACCAAAGATAAGGGAGTAATGCTAGATTGGCTATTTATAGTCAGTTTGGAATAATCCAATTGGCTTACTAATGATTACAGATGAGAGACCAGCCGCAATCAATCATATCACATGCTCCTCTTGAAACTAATTTGTGAAACTTCACTTAATTTTAAAGATAAACAGACATTTTGCATTGTTTAGGTTACTAGAATGTTTACACACTGTTTAAGTTACTAGAATGTTTATTCAATTCTTCTCTCAATTAAACAGCCGCTTACTTTGATGTATTTTGGGAGTAGTTGATGAATTATTGTTGTAAATCCAGCAGCTCTGATCTCTCCACTGCTGCACAGACTATAATGACGGCACACATCACCCACCATATAATATAAAGGACAAAATACATTTTTATACACATACTTGAGAATCAGAATACCAGACGTTTTAAACATAATTAGAATATTTGTAACTATTTCCAGAAAGGAAAACTGCCATGTTGCCACTGAAACCTAAAAGTGATGCATTCTAAACAATGGTAACATTAATAAAGAAATCATGCAGGTAAGTCAGTTGGAGTATTTAACACTTACATGTGAAATGGTTAAAGGTGACATTATTAAAATCTAACAGTGTTTACATGCATCTACCAACCCAAAAAACATGAAAAGGACAACCCAGTAACTTTTTTTGGTACGCCTTTTTCTGATATTGTTAGGAAAATAAGGGGCCATTTTCATTTGTATATGCGTTACAGTTTGTTGTTCCTGTCAGGACTAACCATCTTCTGGGAAGCACCAGCCCATTTGCATTTAAAGGGTCACAAATAAAAATTGAATGTTTGCTTACAACCAATTTCATTTTTATCAAATTTGATAAGCTGTATTTTTATTCAGAGTATTGTCCTAATTGTGTGAATATTGGAATCTTTTTACCATGTACATCTTTGTACCATGTACTGACTTAAAATGAAGACTGGAGCAGATGTGATTTGTGTGTTATCACGGTCTGTGTACATATTTAAAGAAAGGAGCGGTAAAGGAGCACCGACAGTGGGTCTGTCTTTTGAGTACACTTGAACTTCACCCCTCACTTCAATCTAATCTTGGGTACAGATGCTGCTGGGAAGACAATGGCTCTGTTGGGTCCTCTGGAGGCCTGTCAGCATTTGGATAATCCCATACATAGTGAACAAAGTAAACTCCAAGTCTGAAGATTTAAAGTTTAAATCCCAGCAAAATCTTTCCAGAGTTGTCGCTCAAAATGGACACTGAGCTTTTCTGAGCACTTATTAAACCATGCCAGATGGGCTTTTTCGTGGGAAGATATGATTTTTTTTAAATGTGATATTTAAGTGTTAAATTTGTACTTATTCTTAAACACGATACCTTGGTTTGTTTGATTGTCTTAAAGAAGAAAAAAAGACAACTATCATGCATTTTCCATGATTGACAGAAGATTAAAATTAAAATGTCATTCAGTGTAACAATAGTTTACATACCAAATCCTCTTATCATGAATATTTATAACAGTAATGATTTACAATGATGATATGTTCAAAGCCACAAAATACAGATTCATTGTAAATACTGATTGAAATAGTGATTTATTTATTGAACATTCTATACTACTATCAACTAGATATTTTTATAATTTTTTTATCATGAATCAGTTTTGTTAAGTTGATGCAGACAAAAATTTGAAACTAAATTCATTAAAAAAGATGTTGGGTTTTTGCAGCCCAAATATGAGTCAAATATGGACAAATCAATACATTGGGTTAAATTTTTAATTTTTAAAGTATAGATGTACGATAATTTTAAACAATCTTTAAAAATGTATCATAAGAGTTGGTTTTGTTCACATATAAAATAGTTTTGAGTAAAAATATTTAACCTACTGCAATTAACATCAATTAATTAATGCTGACAGTTATTTTATTGCATGTTAAAACGTGCATGTCCTGCGAAGTACTTAAATATCAAATATGGATTTTTATGCAATGTTTGACGTTATCTCAACTGAAACCGTCTCAGGTTACGTATGTAACCATAGTTCCCTGAGAGGGAACGAGACACTGCGTCTAACCAGAACGCTAGGGGAACACCTCTTTTATACGCGTCTTGAAGCACATGTGAAATCAATCTAATGAAATTAAGCGGTGACGTCACCACGCGCGGGCACGCGGCGACGTGAACGTCAGACCAGAGAGTATAAAAAGCCTGCTTTAAGCACTCATTGATAACTTCAAATTTTGCTTGAAAGAAGTAACAGGCAGGAGAGAGTATGGCGGAAGACGCAGTGTCTCGTTCCCTCTCAGGGAACTATGGTTACATACGTAACCTGAGACGTTCCCTTTCTAGGGAACTTCAACACTGCGTCTAACCAGAACGCTAGGGGAACGCAATACCCACTAGGCCAGACTCACTGCTGACTGTGAACGCACATCTATGCAGTGAGAACAGAGGACCCTGGTGAGGGGTCTATATCCAGTTGGTAGTGACGCACGAATGTATGTGGCGTCGACCACCCTGCCGCCAAACAAATATCCGAAAGGGCAGAGCCCGAAATCGAAGCTTTTGAGGCCGCTACAGCCCTCGTAGAGTGGGCCCTGACAAGCTTAGGTGCTGTCTGTCCAGCGGCCTTATATGTAATCATGATAGCCTCAACTATCCAATTACTTATGGTCTGCTTATTGGCTGGACTCCCCCTCTTTGAGGATCCGAAGCAGACCAGTAACTGCTCACTCTTTCTCCAGTTAGCAACCCTGTGGACATATGTATCCAGAGCCCTAACTGGGCAGAGCAGATTTAGTCTCTCTTGGTCCGACGACTGAAATGGGGGCGGATTAAAGGCCTGTAGCACAGCAGGTCTCGCCACATGAGTGGGAAACCTTCGGTACATACCCCGGTCTGGGGTAAAGAAAGGTTTTAGTCATGCCCGGAGCAAACTCCAAAAACAAAGGTGCAACCGACAGAGCCTGGAGGTCACCAACCCTTTTTAGGGAATAAATAGCTAACAAAAAAGCTGCTTTTAATGTCAGAAATTTATCTGACGCCTCTTGTAACGGCTCAAATGGGGGAACAAAGATGCCCTCAAGCACCAATGTTAAGTCCCACGTCGGTACTCTGCGTGTGCTGACAGGCCTTAGCCTTATGGCTCCACGGAGGAAGCGACGAATTAGCGGATCCTGTCCTAGTGACTCATCATCTAGGGGAGAACGATAAGCCGCTATGGCTGCCACGTACACTTTTAGAGTGGATGCAGCCAGCCCAGCAGACAGGCGATCTTGGAGAAATTCCAGCACTGAGGCTACCTGACAACTGACTGGGTTCAGCTGGTGTTCTTTGCACCAAGCTGAAAAGAGAGCCCATTTGAGGGCATAAAGCTTCCTTGTGGAGGGAGCCCTGGAGCTTAGTATGGTCTGAGCAACCTCGGTTGACAAACCAAACTCTATGAGGTGGGCCCCCTCAGCGGCCACACCCACAGTTTCCAGAGGTCGGGGCGAGGATGAAGTATCATCCCCCCCGCCTGGGACAGAAGGTCCCTCCTGATGGGGATCTCCCACGGGAGACCCGCCAGCAGGGCTATGAGGTCTGAGAACCAAATTCTTGTTGGCCAAAACGGGGCTACCAGTAATAACTGGACTCCGTCTTGACGGACCCTCTCCAGGACTCCTGGGAGCAGAGCAACCGGGGGAAAAGCGTACAGACGTAGCCTCAGCCACGTCTGTACCATGGCATCCAGTCCCAGTGGGGCTGGATGCAATAGAGAAAACCATAGTATGCACTGTGTGGTCGCTTGGGAAGCAAACAGGTCTACCTGCGCTCTCCTGAACCTTTTTCAAATGGTCTCCACCACCTCGGGGTGAAGTCTCCATTCCCCTGATCTCACCCCCTGTCTCGACAGGAGGTCTGCTCCCATGTTCAGGTGGCCCGGAACATACATTGCTCTGACAGACAGAATTTTGTTCTGGGCCCACAGGAGGATCTGATGTGCCAGCTTGCATAGCAGCCGAGACCTCAGACCCCCTGATGGTTGATGTAAGCGACCGCCGATTTGTTGTCCGTACGGACTAGAACATGGCGGCCCCTTAGATCTGGGAGAAAGTGTTTTAAGGCCAGAAACACAGCCATCATCTCCAGGCAGTTTATGTGCCAAGAGCGATGTTGTTCTCCCCACTGTCCCGCTGCGGGGAGTCCCCTCAGGGTTGCTCCCCAGCCCGTGAGGGAAGCATCTGTCATAAGCATTACGCGATGACAAACAGCTCCCATCACTGGGCCCTGAGACAGGAACCAGGGCTTTTTCCACATCGCTAAGGCTCGAAGGCAGCGCCGCGAAACCTTGATCATGCGGAAAGGATTCCCCTTAAGGGAAAACCCCCTGGATTTGAGCCACCACTGCAGGGGGCTCACGTACAGCAGGCCAAACGAAATCACGCTGGTTGCTGCTGCCATGAGGCCCAACAATCTTTGAAACTGTTTCACAGTGATGACCTGGCCTAATTTGACTCTGTGTATGGCTGACTGAATCGAAGCGATTCGTGGCGGGGACAGACGTGCTCACATCGTCATGGAGTCCCATAGCACACCTAAAAAAGTGGTCGTCCTGGCTGGAACAAGCACACTCTTTGCGGTGTTCAGCCGAAACCCCAACCTTCTGATATGGGTGAGAACGACATCTCGATGTCGAACTGCCATATCGTGAGACTGAGCTAGAATTAGCCAATTGTCTATATAGTTTAGGATACATATACCCTGCATACGAAGTGGAGCTAGTGCTGCTTCGACTATTTTGGTGAAGGTTCGAGGTGACAGAGCTAGGCCGAATGGAAGAACCCGATATTGGAACGCTTCGCCCCCGAAAGCGAACCTGAGGTACTTCCTGTGTTGGGGAAGGATGGATATATGGACGTATGCGTCTTTCAGGTCTATTGTGACAAACCAGTCCTAGGACTGAATTTGTGACACCACATTTTTGATGGTTGACATCTTGAACCTGAGGGCCCTGACGGACCGATTTAGATTTCTCAGATCTAATATGGGACGTAGTCCCCCATCCTTTTTGGGAACTATAAAATACCGGCTGTAAAACTCCGATTCTCTGTCGAGTGGGAGAACACGCTCTAACGCGACTTTTCTTAACAGAGCCAGTACTTCCTGTTCCATAACCAGAGCCTGTTCTGGCTTCACTACGGTGGGTGTAACACCATTGAAGTGAGGTGGGCGTGCACAAAACTGTATTTTGTAGCCGTTTTTCACCGTGAACAGGACCCCCTGAGACACCATCGGCAGGTGTTTCCATGCTGCCAAAAAATGTGCTAGGGGTACCCGTCTCTCGAGACTGGCCTCTGGTTGCTTTTGGGCCCTCCGAAGAGGGGGTGGGGCCCCCAATGCCCTCAGACACTGAGGAATGCCCACCCCGGGAGACATAGAGCCCCCCACCACTGTAAGTGGTGAGGTGGTCTGCCCTTTTCTCATCGGACCCTGGTTCAGGGAGGGCACCGAATGGTGCTCCCGATGAACGGGGGAGGGGCCCTGGGAAGCCTGACTCCCAACACGTCGGGACTTCCTTTTATCCTTCGCCTTCCTCGAAATTACTACCGTCCTTGTGGGTAGTTTCGAGGAAGGCTCAGGCTGAGAGCGTGCTCTCCAGGCCCTCTTTTTTTTGAGGGGGAGCCCGAAAAGCGACGCTCTCCTTTTGCACCGCTTGATATGAGGAGCTTGTTGACGGCTGGGGCTGTTCTTTAGCAGCCCCCCGACTTTTTGATTGCGGGGGGAGAAAGCCCCTGAGGGAGCCAGAGCGCTTCTTTACTCTGTCGAAGGAATCGGCGACGCGATCGACGGCGTCGCCGAATAGCCCTGCGCTTGATATTGGCGCATCCATAAAGATCGCTCTATCAGTTTCTGACACCTCTGCTACTCTTTGAGTAGGTCAGCCTGATATGCTTGCAACACTAACATAGTGTGCAAGCATCCAACAGACTGACCAGCCGTCATATATGCTTTGCCAACTAGACTAGAGGTGACTCTTAATGGTCTAGATGACAAAGAAGGGACCCTAGCTGATGTTAAATCAGTGCGAAGATGACGTGCTAAATCTTCTTCTATAATTGGCATATTTTTACATGCTATTTCCCCCAGCCCACGAACCGCTGAATAAATAACCGTTCTAGGTGTCATTAAACGAGCTGAGTAAGGATTACTCCATGATTTTGTGACAGCATCATGCAGTTCAGGACAAAAGGGGAGGTCCCTCAGTGGAGGATCAATTCTGCTGGGTAATTCTTTTTCATCCAGCATACCCATAAAATGCAGCTGTTGCTGCTCATGTGCTGGCTGCCAGTCTATAATATTTTTCAAATCTGTCAGCAGCACGTGAAACAACCTCCACTAACTCCTTATATTCTACTGACTGGGGAGGCAGATGCCCCGCCCCTCTTTGCCTACGCTGCGTCGGCACGTCCGTTTCGTCGGCAACGGAGGAAGCCGCCCCCTCACGAGACGCGGAAGTAAACACAGAGCGTGCTTCCGACGCTCCCGAGGGAGGATTACATCTCATAGACAAAGGCAGAGAAAGGACCAGGTCCGTCTCTATCTCGTCTGCAAGATCTAACTGCGATCCCCATGATCGAAGTCTATGCTCAGCCTTGGCATGAGCGTGACCTGAACCACGAGGAGCGCGAGCCGCGGGCGTCTTCTCGAAGAACGCCCGTCGATTACGCAGCACTTTACGGGAGAAAGCATCACACATGCAGCATTCTCAAATGCTGCCAGTGCATGCTCCTCGCCCAAACACCTTAAACACATTTCATGTGTGTCACCAGCCACAATAAGACAGGGACAAGGAGACACACAGCGTTTAAAGTTTCTTTCTGCCATATTTTTTCCACTAAAGGGTAAGTTTGTCAGTTTTTTTGTATTTGTGTATGCAAAGTCAGTAATGAATGGTCACAGCAAGAGGGTATTCATGTGTGTGCTTCTTGAAAGCAAAGAAGTTATCAATGAGTGCTTAAAGCAGGCTTTTTATACTCTCTGGTCTGACGTTCACGTCGCCGCGTGCCCGCGCGTGGTGACGTCACCGCTTAATTTCATTAGATTGATTTCACATGTGCTTCAAGACGCGTATAAAAGAGGTGTTCCCCTAGCGTTCTGGTTAGACGCAGTGTTGAAGTTCCCTAGAAAGGGAAACACAGTTTATCACAGTTCTGCCAGTGAGAGTGGTTGAGCTCAAGTGCATTCAATGAAAAACAAATGAGATGCGTATTGAACAAGCGGAGCATGTCAGATACTAGAGAGCATTTGATTGGTTATGATGTGACTAAAAACTGTAGTATGGGTTGTCGAGAATAAAACCATTGATCCATTAGGGCAGAAGTAACAAACTATAAGCTGTACATGTTTAAATCTTTTATATCTTCTCAATGTGAATTTTGCCATTGTTTTGGGCTCAATAGCTTTTAGATATCCTAAAAACAAAACAACTGATGCTAACATAAAAAACTTTATTTTAATTTCATGGAACCTTTAATAATATTTTCATTGTTTTAAAAGGGGGCGCCATGGTGGCATAGTGAATAGCACGTTCGCCTCACAGCAAGAAGGTCGCTGGTTCGAGCCTCGGCTGTCTCAGTTTGCATTTCTGTGTGAAGTTTGCATGTTCTCCCCATGGTTGCGTTGGTTTCCTCCGGGTGCTCCGGTTTCCCCCACAAGTCCAAAGACATGTGGTATACAGTAGGTGAATTGGGTAGGCTAAATTGTCCATAGCGTTTGAGTGTGTATGGATGTTTCCCAGAGATGGGTTGCAGCTGGAAGGGCATCCACTGCGTAAAACAAATGCTGGATAAGTTAGCGGTTCATGCCGCTGTGGCGACCCTGGATTAATAAAGGGACTAAGCCGAAAAGAAAATGAATGAATGTTTGAAAAGACCATTGCTTACTGACTCTGAAAACACACAGACATCCAATGGGTCACAGAAGGGGTGGGCTATTGAACAATACTGGCTTGGGACGGAAGTCATCACTAGGGCCAGACGGAATCTGCGGACATTTTTTGCTATTTCTAATGAGTATTTAGTTAAAAATCTGCGGATTTCTGCGGAATTACTTTGTGAGTATCATAACTAAAACCTTAATATATGAAATAAAAAGTAACACCTTTTTAACTTTTATTTAATGTTTACATTGCGAATCCAATTAGATCCACTTTCATTCATTCATTCATTTTCTTTTCGGCTTAGTCCCTTTATTAATCCGGGGTCGCCACAGCGGAATGAACCGCCAACTTATCCGGCATTTGTTTTACGCAGCGGATGCCCTTCCAGCCACAACCCATCTCTGGGAAACACATCCATACATACACATTCACACACATACACATACACTATGGACAATTTAGCTTACCCAATTCACCTGTACCGCATGTCTTTGGACTGTGGGGGAAACCGGAGCACCCGGAGGAAACCCACGCAACCACGGGGAGAACATGCAAACTCCACACAGAAATGCCAACTGGCCCAGCCGGGGATCGAACCAGCGACCTTCTTGCTGTGAGGCGAACGTGCTAACCACTCGGCCACCGTGGCGCCACTAGATCCACTTTATTTGGTAAACAAAACAAGCCTCTCATATAAAATCTCTACTAAAAGACAGAAAATAGTACTTCACAAACTGTATTGTAAATAAATCACATGAATATTTTCATATTAGTCAATATTATTCCTGAAATTAATTTAAAATCTGAATAAATATAGGTTTACACACATTTACACCAGTAAATAAACAGAATCAATGATGGGCTAAAAATCTGCGGAAATCTGCGCGCGCAGAACTTGTGTGGGCCTAGTCATCACACATCTCAATAAATGAGACCATTTGTAATTGGCCTAATGCATTGTGTCACTTGCTCTAGCTAACCCGTGAGATGTTTTGCACTTCGATCATTCATGTCAGGTTAGTATAGAGGAGTGTGTAGGGACCTTGTACATGACACACAGTTCATGCATAACACAGTTACATGTTTGTTTGTTTTTTCAATTTGGGAGAACTTTTGAAATAAAAGTGTGATACACTTTCATTAATGAATTTCACGTACAATATAAGAATGCAACTAGTCAGAGAAAAATGCATGTGATTAATTTCAATAAATACTGTAATAGTTGCCCAGCACTAATTATAATCCAAAAATTAGTGCAGCTCACATAGATGTTACGTTAAATTCCATTTTCGCCTGGCGACAGGTTTTGTGGAATTGCTGACAAAAGCCAGAAATCAGTGGCAAATCTGTGCTTGTTCACGTGAGTGGCAATCACATAGTATGAATTATCAAAAATACAATCAGAGAGAATTGTTGATGTGTCGTCGAGGCCCGTGAAATATTTGGCATGCTAAATATTTAGACCCATCGGCAATTCAAAATCATGCTCTGTCTACAGCCTATGATATTTTGTCTTTGATATGAACTAATCTGATATGAAACCAAAAGAACAGATTTGTCTAAATGCCAATAAGACCCATTATTTTAAAATTAGCTGGATGTTTTTCTGAAAAATCTGTCAGGGTGTATCGTTTATGCTGTATGTGCAAATTTTATTCAAATTATTTTAACTTGTCAAGGGAATGAAGAGGAAAAAATGTTTTGTATACCCAAGTTTGACAAAAGAAAGAACTCACATCTGGAAATAGGCCTAAAGCAAAACTTTACTTTGCAAAACGAAAGAACGGAGAATAAAAAGAGCAAAGTATTCCTAAGATGCCAGAATTGATATTTACATCAATGGTCTGACATTCATTTAATCTCAAACCAATTAATTATGCAGTTATGACTCCATGGGCTTGGATGTCACTACTATCTACTGTTGTTTGAACATCTGATGCATATGGCACACAAAATGGGAAATACTTTAAGAGTTTTAAAGTTGTAATCTCACCAGCTGAATACAGACTTTCCATGGGATGAGACGTCCATACCTGTCAACATTGGGATGTGAAAATAAGGGATCAAATTTTTCCTCACTGTATAACTCACACATTATGAATAAAGAGCAGTGAATGAATCGCATTTACTTGGATTTTTTTGTTTGATTACATTAAATGAAAGAGGTGTTATAAATTGTTAAATAACAGATAATTGTTAAATAATTGTTAAAATAACAGAAGTTTACAGATATCGTTATAATGAAAGCATTACATTGCTTTCCTAAAGTTTTATGCTCATTTAGGACAAAATTATTTGTGTTTGAAAAAAAAACCCATCAAGATAGACATCTTTAGATGTTATTATTATTAATTATGAATATATGTCTGTTCAAACCCAAACACAAAAACCTAGTATCCACTTTCGCTATGCTTCTAATCGAGTGTACAGAATCCGTTTGGGAAACAGCGTCTGTTTATCACTACGGACGCGTCAGCTGAAAGTTACGCACCACTTCATGACTGTTTTGAGAATTGTATTGGAGGAGCGATGGCACCTATAATGAAAAGGAAAAGGAATCCCGCCATTTTTATGTTTATTTTATTCATGCCTAAATAAAACGAAAGCACAGACAGATTCCAACAGATTTAAGAGCAAGGGCGGCCCCTTGTGGTTCGGCGGTATGGGTTGCGTATAGGGAGGATAGGCTCTTTAATGTTTATTGACACCTGTCGGAGAACGACTGAAAATACGGGAGAAATACGGGAAAATACATTTACGGGATGATAGCGGGATAGAACTGTAAAATACGGGAGAATCCCGGGAAATACGAGAGGGTTGACAGGTATGGACGTCAGGGGTTTCACCGTCCTGTTGGAAACAAAGCCGCCAACTAAATGATGCATTTTATGTTTTTGAAGACTGATTTATTTGGATTTGTTAATTGCATGCTAGTCTGTTAAAGTAGAGATGTCGACTTTAGACTTTTTCACCTGTAAACAAAAACAAATTCTAATTGGTCGCGTTAAGTCATGAAGTTAGGATGATAGCCTTTCCTTAGTTGAAAACTGCAAAACATTACAGATTTTGGCTGGTTTTAGATAGCAGCTAAAAATAATAAACTACTAAACAACTAAACACCAGTTTTGGCAAGCTAGAAATAAATTTAGACTGGTTTAGGAGGGTATTGTTCACAGCTGGTTTTCTTCTGCCCTTGCTTCTCTAGACTAAATCCATTTGAATGAAGAAACCAGCATGTAATTACACTCAGTTTCTGAGCAAATAGTCCCGTCTCTTCACCCAAAGCAAATATTTTCCTCAATAATGGAAGCTGGTACAATGCAATAGCAATCATCTTTTTTCCACTAAAGAGCTTGTTTACAGGTCAAGGAAAGGGAGATTAGAGTGATTCAGGCCGGATTGGCACAACAACGCACATTTCATTGCAAACCACTTTCCTGTTTGTTTTGAAAATGAACTTGAAATTTGGTTGAAGGTAAAACCTTAAATGGCTATAGACATGGTTAAAAAAAAGAAAAACAGTAATTGTTCCTAAACCATGGGTATATCTTTTATGTTTATATTTTATATCTTCAATCATGGAGTTGCGATATTATCCAAAGTTTATTCATGGTATTTGTAGTAATCTGTTGTTATACAAATGATCATCGGTCGCACATGGCAAATAAAAACATTTAATACACTTTTAAAGCCATGGTTCATTTTCATAAGGGGCAGTACACAAACAGTGTGTGGATTTTGTTTGTTTTCATATCATCGATGTCAGGTCAAAACCTTGTATCTCATTTAATATCTTTCAGTGCCATTGTTCACTGTCTATGTCTGCCTGTTTAGAAAAGTTGGAACAATTTCTGTGCAAATGTAACATCTCCATTTGCTCTGAAATTCATTGATGATGGTCTGTAATATTATTCTACAAACGTGCCTGCATCCACACAAAAATCAGTTTAAGTATCACTATCAGTGTAGTTAATGTGTAGTGTAATGTGTTGTTTAAACTTATCTGGGCTCAGTTACTCATTTATATATTCACATTTGTATTTATCCTATGCATCATTCAATTTATTTTTATTATTAAAATAAATGTAGAATACTGATGAATGTAATATTGCTGTATTGCGATTACACAAGTTAAAGAGCACCTATTATACGTTAAAAAGGGTCATATTTTGGTTTGGGGGTCTCCAACAGCAGGTTAATATGCATGCATTGTCAAATACACTTTCATTGTCTTATAATCTGCATTTATTTTTACCTCATTATCCCAGCGACTCCTATATGAATCATTCAGTGATTAATTTGTTCCAAAACCCCTCCTTAGCATGATGCTAAACTGCGCTGATTGGACCGATGACCCAGTCTGTTGCGATTGGTCGACATCATTCAGTGCGAGAGAATGCCCAACACGCCTTATCAATACTAAAGTAGTCATAGTGTGTGCGTGAGCATATCTGCTAACACTCGTTTTTTCCGGGAGTCGTGCGTATTTCAGACACCTCACCCCTGAAACTAACCCCCCGGTCTCCCAGCACATTGCTCTATTCTTAACTATAAGTAAAAACAACGACACACATTCAGTATTAGTGCACACAGCAGCAAAAGCGGAACATTATGAAATAGGACCGCCGCACATGTGTGAGAGCTGATGTAGCCATAGCAACGTCAAACAGCAGTGAAACACGAGCTCACAAACGCATTTTAATCTGTAAACAAAGCGTCACGCGTCACGTTTACAACGTGCTTTTAGACGCGATATGAGAATACAAGTTAACCAGATACACTACAAGCGGTTAAAAGTTACAAAACACAATTAAATGCATCATTTACAAGCTAGAGAAAACAATGAGGCAACCGTTTTAATCGCACTTACTCAACACTTGTTGGATAGCAGGCCAGGGAAATGTCTCGCTGTTCCCAATGGCTAGTCTGCCCCTGCATACATCAAGTCTTTGCTGATCCTTCATTTAACAAACGATCGACGAATCCTCCATTGTAACGTGTAGAATTCAGAAGCACTCCTCAGAGGGAACAGTCTCGTCTGTGGTTCATTTGCACCCTTCCTATAATATCCAGCTAAGCACAGTGCTCTTCTCTGTGTTGCCAGATGTAGCTGACTCATTCCAGTCCAACCCCTATCTAAAAGGTTTTTACCTGCACAATCAAATTCAAAACCGCCCAATATGGCAACCTTTGCTTGCGGTTGTAGTTTGCGGGCAGGGTTGGGGGTTTCAAATCTCCCAGGGCTGCGCTCGCACAAATGGGTGGAGCTTATGTTTCGTGTTCACGTCATGCCGAAACGGCTAAAGACTCGAAAGCACGACGATTCATTTGAGGAACTATGAGTCGACTCTTTTATGGATGAATCAATAGTTTTCAACACTATGCACTTTCAGATTTAAGCTTTAGCTGGACATTTCACTTCACTTAGAGCTGTGTTACACACTGCATGCAAGCTCATTTTCAAAAACCCATAATAGGGGCTCTTTAATTCTCCTATTGTCCTGTGACTACATGCATTTGTCTGCTTTAAAAAAGCACTTTAAAGTTTTACGGTTACATTAAATCTACAACTATTTTCAAGTGCAAGTTAAAACAGCTCACAACTCTAAAATGCTTTATGCAACCATATTGTATGGCACGTCATCTTAATATGTAGAGATTTTGGACAAATTTATTCAAGAGAGATGTACATGAAGGAATACACAGAGTGTCTGCATATCTACAAACATATATCCTGCCAGCTGATGAAAACAATATAGTGCACTTACTGCCTCAGATGCATCATTTCTATTGGACAAACACATTACACTAACGAAAAATCTTCGAAAACTCTTTATATTTTTAGAGCTTCATTTATTTATTTTTTTCAATCACACGAAAGTGTTTTACCATATGCAAGGCCCCACAAGCGCCTTTGATGACACAGTGTTTAGGTATGTAAAGTTACAGTATGTAAGTTGTACCACAAGAGGGCGTGTATTTGGAACAAACAAAGGCACAGTTTGAAGATGCTGAGTGTAGAATTGTAATAGTTGTCAACTTGAGTACATCCTATGAGACTCCTGCAGAAATCGTGTTAATAGACAAGATAAAGTTTTTAAAACTCATTAATCGTAATAATTATTATCAAGCTAAAAGCTGCTGAAGCAAAACAAGACACCTGAAGCAAATGCTGATGAGTGATGAGTAAGAAAGCAGTTTATGCTTTTATTATGCCACAGTCCACCACTTCCAATTCTTCCAGTCATTATCACTTGGTGGAACAAACATTGTTGTTTTATAATACAAATAAATTTTCTGATACTGCTTTGGGTAGTGCAATAAAGCGACCAACATATTATGAAGCATCTTTTGTGTTTCTCTGTTTTCTAAACTGGAAATTGAGAGTTTGTGACAACATTAGCATTACAACACAGGACACAGTCCATGTCATTAGAATTGCTTATTTTTCTGGATTTGAAGATTCTTCAAAACATTTGGAATTATGTAATAAGTCAGCAAAACATATGTTCTAGAGTTTTTTTTTTTTTTTTGATATTTAATAAAAAAACAAGACAAATTGCGCCTTTAAGTATTTGTTGATTTTTAAAAACCAGCAGGTTTGAACATACAATGTTCACCCATCAACAATAATATGCTAAAAGCCCAAATCACGTGAAACTACCAGCATTTAGTAGCTTCATGTCAGACATTTGCCAAAAGTAAGCGATGCTATTTTCAATTTTAGCCACATGCTGAAAAATGTGTCACGCAAAGATATATTCCCTGCCCCCAAATCCCACCCCTCACTGTATGATTAATCATATCACTTCTGCAATATTACAGTGGGACTAACATCCCCCGTGGTGTCCTTAAAAGACACCGCTGAGCCTCTCGCCAGCGCCCATCATAAACAATCATGCGCGCAGCAACCTGATGATCATCTTGATGGATGCACTTTTTTTTTCCTGGAAAGTGTTTCTTAGCAGGTGGAAGAAAGCGATGTGTGTTCACCTCTCTTTTTCTTTGCTCCCCGCAGCTCGAGTGTGTGACAATGTGCTCCTGCGCTGTCAGAACGGCGGTGTGTGTCACCACCACCAGCGCTGCCAGTGTCCGGCAGGTTTCGGCGGCATACTGTGTGAGAAGACCCAGTGCCAGGGTGACTCTTGTGAGGATCTGCAATCCAGCCAGCCGTCCCTGCACTTCCCGCCCACAACCCAGACTCTCCCGCTGGCTCTTCTATCCCTCATCCCCTCCCTGCTGGCCTCCCGGGGCCTTACATCACTCTGAGGGAAACGTTTTCGCCCCAAAGACATTCTCAATGGGGGCTCCAATGTTAGAGGACACACGACGGCTGAAAAGAAATGCTCCCTTGGTTTGTGAAAGAAAAAAAAACGAAGGTTTTCTACTATGAACTGTGTCAGAGATGATGGATAATCTGCGAGAGGAAATTTACAAAAAACAAGAACATCATAAAAAAAAGTGACACTAATGATTGTCTTTGTCTTTGTTGAAAATGTTAGGAAGAATCAAATCAATACACTGTTATATTCTCGCTCTGAAGCCATCCATCAGATGAAAGTTTATCTCAATCCTCGGAGCGCAAAAACACTGCAATACGTTTTTTGTTTTTTTTAGGTGGGGAGAGAAATGTCGAGATGTACTCATTGACTGCCACCTACATTTACGCACACACACACAGAGAGAATCAGAATAACACGACTGGTTGTCAAACTTTTCACACTTTACCTTTTCCTGACCCTGATTCTTCTGCTTCCTGTAACTCTGTGAAGTCATCTAAAAGATCCATGATGTATGTCACACAAGAACTGATCCAGTTTATCAGTATCGATCAAATATACAGTACGTTAACATGAGAGATATCTGTTCAACTTTTGTACTGTATTTTCAAGAAATAGAGCAAGAAGAAAGACCTCGAACAGTGTGATTTTGCATCGCTGCAGCAGCCTGTAGAATTTGGGTGGGTGTCTTTATTGTTGCCCTGATGGAGTTGCATAATCCCTGTTCAGTTGCTAATCGTTTCGCTTAAAACATCCGTTTACATTCTCACCGACTGAACTGTATGAGAGGTTTCACCAAAGGGCTTTGGTGACGAATCCTTTGTTGCTTGAAACCAGCTATGTTTGTGAATTAAAGATCAAAAATGACTGTTTGTTGCCATTTTGTGAGGGCAAGTCCCAATGATTACTTTTCAAGTGATTTCAGCAGTTCAGGAGACCTTTCAATGCAACCATTTTGGAAATTTGGAAACTGCAGGTACAGTATGTGGAATTTGATGGTTAGCACTTTCCCAAACAGACAGAAAGTGTGTAGTACGACAAACACATCCAGAGTAAATAAATAGAAATGTTTACCTGCCCAAGAATGCAAATCTGGACCACAAATTCAACAACTATACCACAAAACTGATATGGATGGAAGCTCATTATATCAATCTCCTGAAGTAGTGAACATATTATTTTAGTTAACACCAAAGAATTAGCAAATATATAGAAACAAAATGATGGATGATCGGGGCCATCCTTTAAAGAAGATTTTAAGCTGAAAACATCTTCGCTGGTCATTTATTAGAGTCCCCAAGAAATCAAAACTAACCATATGATATTGTTAGCTCACATTGCTAGTTTTCTGGTGAACAAATCATCTGTGTATGTCGTTGTTTGCTCTTTAAATCTTTAATTGAAATCTGTAAATACACTTCCTGATTTTTTGTTTTTTTT
>CAIGQQ010035826.1:13896004-13911071 GCA_903798035.1 Danio albolineatus
TTTTTTTTGGTAAATTATCAGATTACGTGATTCTGAGGTAATAGGCTTTGCTAACATATTTAACCACACCGCTACAAACTGTCAGTTTTGACAGCAAACAGAAATGGTGAGTCAGAGGAGGAGTCTGTTAGGTTGTAAGAACTCTCCCCAAACCCTTTTCCTCATCCTTCTGAATGAAATGCTGACTTTACTGCATCCATTCAGCTCGCAGTAGATAAACAAGCTACGTTGTGTCATTTAATATTCCATTTCTTTATGAATTACATCACAAAAGGAAAAAATAGTGGTTGCAGCGTCCGGTTCATGGGGACTTTAAACGCAAGTCAACGTTACAAGCTTCTAACAATAAATTCAAGGAGTAGAATTTCAATGGTGACCAGTTTGCAAAATATCTTCTTTTGTAAAGAAATGAAAGAATTTTTATACCGGTTTGTGAATGTGAATGTTCACATTTTTACAGATTATATGGTGTGCAGTAAATGTGTTTAGAACCATTTGCCAAGGCTGTACATTATAGTTATTAAACAGATATTTAATAAGATTCATTAGAACTCAATGTATCTTCAGTAGCCACACATATTAATTTAGTTTTTCTTGTACTTGTAAGTTTTGTGACTTTCAAGGTGCTGGTAGCCATTGGCTTCCCTCATTTCAGCTAAAAATCTCCCTTAATGCTCAACTGAACAAAGAGTCTCCTACATATTGAAAGGGTGAGTACATTTTCTTCTTGGGTTCCCTCTTAGCAGCACAAACATGGTTACACTTTATTTTGATTGTCTTCTTTAGATATTAGGGGATAGTATTAGTAGGGATAGTATAATAAAGTGAGTTGTAGCAAAGAATGCCTGCCATCCAAATAAATGATAATGGTAATTATTCAGTAGACAATCAACTAATACGGTAATGACTGCTACAGTAGTTGACTTGTAGTTTCAGTTACTTACAGTTTATAAAATGAGTAATGTGGACAATCAAAATAAGTTTTAAAGAGTTACCATACATATTTCTTGGGCAGCAAATCAGCATATTAGAAAGATTTCTGAAAGATCATGACACGACTGGAGCAATAATGCTGAAAATTCAAGGAGGGTGAAGCTGCAGGCCCGTCACCCAACTGCACGCTCACACTAGCATTTTCCGACCATTTTCTGAACCAGGTCCAGATCGTAATGGACGATCGCCTACACCTCCCCCTAAACGCAAACGTTTACATTGTCCACTACTTAGTTCAGTTTGGCATCGTGGTTACAGACTGCAGCGAGCACATCTTGCAACTGCATGCTCAGGCCAGCTAATACTGTAACATTGGACACATGATCCTAGGTCTGGAAGTTGGGTCTCTGGGCCTGCAGCTTCATAATGTTGGAAAATTCACCTTCACTCCTTTCCTTCCTTTTCAAAAGCTGAATTTTCCAGCATTATGAAGCTGCAGGTGTGGAGACCCAACTAAACGATTTGTCCTTCTATATATATATACTTACTTATTTATTTATTTACTAAATAACATAAAAAATACTTGTTATGTACTCGTGTTCATGTTGTATAGCAGAACACTTGCTGTTGCTGTTGAGGTGGTTACAGTTAAGGGTAGGTTTAGTAAAAGGAGTGTACGGGGTTACAAGGGCCTGAAGTGGTTACAAACCTGTTCCAAATTAAAAGCATATTTTAAAGAAAGTTTTAACTTAAGCCATTGACTTCCATAGCATCTCCCCCACTATGGAATTCAGTGGTTGAATATTTTGTATATTCTTTGTAAGAAAGAAAGGAAGAAAGGAAGAAAGGAAGAAAGAAAGAAAGAAAGAAAGAAAGAAAGAAAGAAAGAAAGAAAGAAAGAAAGAAAGAAAGAAAGATATTTGAGGGTGAGTAAATTGTGAGTTAACATTACAAAATAACAGATAGATAATGTACAAAATAAATCATATTGCAATTTTAGCCACCAACTATAGCACTTTTTTATATTTCCACTCTCTTTGTGGCATTTATGCTCTTTATAATGTACCTACAATACTGTATTATCAATTATGCCGGCTGTCAATATTACTCACTAGCAAGTTTTCAGCAGTCAAGGCTTATTTCCTGACATTTCAACAGAAATCCGTTCATAAAATAGTAAAATAGGGGTTGGATTTAAGGACACCGCAATAAAAAGTTTTCCAGCAGAGACTGAAATCAAATGTAAATCACAAAACGAATGAGTAAGAGAGGCGTGTTGACGAAATATGGATTGGAGAATGTCACTCACTGCGTGGCATAACAGGCAGTCGTGATACGGCAATCATTTTCAAGTCCACGCTGGGCACTCGAATGGAAATGAAGTCATTCTGCGCCTGTGACATGCTCTGAAAGCGGGACTGAGACTGGATAGATTACATTAGTGAGATTAGGCCTCTTCATTTCAATCAAATCAAATCCTCTATCGCCCTTGATCTTAATAACTTTTCTCCCAAAAGACGAGTATAAGTGAAGATGTCATTTTTATTTTGAGAAATAACCACCGTGTCCATTTACTCCATTGTAAATTCCATTGATGATTAGGTCCAGGTTGGCCATTTTTGTTCGACTCATTTAGTTTCGCTTAATAGATGCAGTTGAATAATTAGAAAGACTTTGCACTTTCAAGATGGAAATTTAAGATTGGCCAAATAAATGAGTATAAACATCTCAGCCCCCCAAAAAACAAGCTGTGTTGCATCTCATTAGATTCGAATGCAAATGCTGTCAGAATGCTAATGAGTCCGTAATGAGAATGAATACAAAGTCCCTCCAGCAAACCACCACCTCTATTTCTGATAGACATCAGGGGTCAATGAGGGTCCGTGCCGTTCCTCATTGCTCATATTTTACAATAATAACTGGGTGCTCTTTTGAAAACAGATTCTTTTTCAAATGAGACCATTGTTATACATTTTAGCTGCTATTTTTACACAATGCGTCCCTGATTGTGCATTTGGAAAGCTCTGCATACTAAAAAGGTGAAACGATTCTTTGACTTTCCCTCTAGCTGTGAATGAATCCTGGGGCTATTACTTGTCACCTTTTGGAAATAATAAAACATAAGTATATATCGCTCAGGGAAAGAAAGAAAAAAAGAAAGAAAGAAAGAATTATAGTTTTTATATTACATATTTTTTCAATGCAAGTTATAAATATATATATATATATGCATGAATATATATTGTACTTGAACATTTAAATTCATAAAATCAGTGTAGTAAAAACAACCCAGACTCATTATTGATATGTACCCCTGCATACATTTCTGGACAGTGTGGAATATGTCCCAGGAGGTACGTTTTTTTCAGCTTTTGTTTTCGCGAATCCACCAGAGGCCAAGCTTTTATTTTCAAATCACAAATTTCTCTTGTGAGTGCCATTCGTACCTGCTCTTTTCACAGAAATCCAAAAGAGGCCGTTGTCGACTGATTGAATGACATCCCCCCACCAGCCCCCTCACCCAAACCCAACCAATATTGATTTCAAAAGTACCATTTGACTCGCCCACCCCCTTCCCTAAACCCAACTGACAGTGTTTTCAAAAGCAATCCAGAAAAAGTAACGCCCTCACAGCAGCCTGATTTTTACCATGTTTCAATATCTTACCATGTTCTCACCCTGGTATTTACTTGCTTATTTTATTTGCCTTCCCGCTTGCTGGACGCGTTCTTCACCAGACTTGTACCCTGTCATCACGGTCAACTTCTCTCTGCGTCTCAAGTCAGCCAACATACACTGCGAGCCACTGTGCAAACTAGTGACAGCGGGAAAGCTGTCCATACAGAGGTAAGCGGTCAGCTGGAAGAGTGAAAAGAAACAGAAGCTGCCGGTGGTGTCATACCACCCCAGTCACAAAACAGCTACAAGTCAAGTATTTAAAATACATTTAAGTATAACTCGATCAAATGAAATGTTTCTGTGAGTGAAATATACTTCAATATAATCTGAAGGACATTTCTGAGAAGAATATAAAGAATAGACTGAAAGAATGTTCTTCTTTACAATGTTCTTCTTCCTTAAGTGGCCCAGACAGAGCCCAGACCTAAATTGAACATCGCTGGAGAGATCTGAAAATTACGGTGGCCGGGAAGTGCAAAACAAAATTACAAAGTGTGAAACACTTTTACAAAGCTCGAGACAAATTTACATTTTAGAAAACATTTTTACATATCATAATACACAATTACATATAAAAAACGATTTTACAAAGGACAAAACAAATTTACATTTTAGAAAACAAATTAACAAAACGCAAAACACTTTTACAAGTCCCGAAACAAATTTACAAAGTCAGATTCCGTACGGAAAGGGAATGTACAAGTGAAGCGTCGAAGGGCGTTGTTGTTGTCGTCGCTGGTGGTGAGCGCAGTAAATTCGTGTTGTGGAGTAAATGGTGTAAATAAAGTTTATGGTGACCGAACATGGACAGCGGCTGAGGGATGTTTTGTGGCAAACACATGAGCAGCTTGACGCTGTTTTGCTTTACGTGTGGTCGGTGTCTGAAGTTTCTAAAAGACGTGGACCAGACGTAAACACCAGACGTACTGCATCAATGTGTTCAATGTGGGGCCACTCGTACGCTGTATTCGTGGACGTTATGTAAAGTCTACACTGTGTAAACATCTGCTTGAGGACTCTTAAAAGTAAACTGAATAAAGCCGGTGTTTAACTCGTGACTGTCTTAACTGGTGTCCCTTTCCAGATGAAAGCTATTCACTTTTGCAGATTGGCAGATTCGTCACTTTTTCACAGGAACAAAACATGCCCAAATAAATGAATTTAATCTATTATGGAATAAGACTGTAACATAAAAAGAAATGTGGAAAAAGTAAAGCATTAAGAATACTTTCCGGATGCACTGTTTACTGAGCACACACACAAATATTAGACAAAGAATTTTATACTGCAGTTTCAGAAGTATATATATATATACAGGTATTTAAGACTGTGAAATCTTATTCAGTATGGTCTTTCTAACATCACTGTGGGATTATCAATGGCTTACAAAACTAATGGTTCGTTTTCAAGGTCCCATTTTTCAAAGCGGCAGAACGGCGTGAGGAGCTTCCCACTTGAGACTGTCCCTGACAATGTTACTAGGCCAAGATGTCCCACACCTGAGATGAGAAGGAACATGAGGTACATTTTAGCCAGGCTGTAAAACATCTTTTTCATCTCTTTTTGCTTCTGCTCGAGCTTTCTGCATCATTTTCAAACTTTTAAAGGTTATAGTGTCAAGAATGTGTGCATAGTTCAGGGACATACACTTGATGGATGATTATTGAAGCACAATGTTTTCCAATGTACAGAAGACTCAGCAGTAGATACCGTAACACTGCCATAAAACATTATGCTATGTTTTGCTTTGTTTCATTTTTCTCTAGGATGTGGCCTGTTTACTGAGAATGATGCTTCCTTAAGAATAATGGCCACATCCATCTCTGAGGAACAGGACTGTAATGTCTTATTCAAAGCATTATTCTGACAGTTTGTGAATGCAGTGGCTCATTTACAATTTTTGGACTAAAAACCTGCTTACTGTACATGCAGTTCACTTTCCCTTAAGGCTTATACCAAAAGGCTGAGAAACTATAGTGAAAATGCTTCTGTTTTCTAATTTAATAATAGGAATCATGACAAATTACATTATCCATCTGTGCTTCAGAGGAAGCTAAGAATGTACTTGCACTAAGGAGTTCACATCAGTGTGACAAATTTATTTGATTAATGGCTTGCAAAGAAAATGCAGAACATTTTCATAATCATGTCATAACCTTTATTATTACAGAGTTTTCATTTTAAATTAGTTTAAATTTATGTTTAAATTAGATTTTGGAATATCAGAATTTCTGTGTCTTAAACCGTTTGCTGCACATTGTCATCGCTAAAAAAAATTTCAAAGTGATTTTCAAAGTGTTTAAATGATATGCTCTCATGCTCACCGAGCCTGGATTAATGTAATCAAAAATCCAGTTTAAAAGTGAAAGGTTTTACTCAATGTGCTGCCACATTCCTACACTCAAACATTTACATTTGTTGTTTGTTCAAACTACTTAATTGTAGTACAGTAACTACTATTTCTAACATCAGCAGATGACTATATTTAAAACGGACACTGACAAGCTGCTAACAGAAATGTTTTAACACTATACTTACATGTTTATAGTATGGTTAACATGTTTCTAACGTAAATTATTATGTTTTAAAAAATAAATGTGTAATATGCTTTAACACATGGCTATGATGAATAGAAAAAAACAGTTCTTGAAGAAATTTTCAAAAAATGATGAATGAAGAATTACAGCCACTTTTGATGAAGTAACTGCATATTTGATTTCTTTAAAACTTTTCTATGGACCCCAAATCTCACTGAAGCAGTGTATTTTTTTATAACTCCAAATATAAACAAATATTTTTTTATAAATAGTACAACCCAAATCAGAAATTGTCACAAAAAAATAAATAAATAGGCACAGGGAAGCATCACCGCTTTGTAATGTAATGTAATGTTGTAATGTTGCCATTCCTTTTAACAACACTTAAAAGTCATTTAGCGGCTGAAGACACCAAGTGATGAAGTGTTTTAAGTGTCATTTTGTCTCATTCTTCAATTGGAGACAGGTCAGTTCTTCAAACATTTCAATAATTTTCTCACATATTTGTTGGCAAACTGGTCATCCTCAGCCCATCTTTGCTCCTAAAGGACTAAACCTTTCTTTGGATGCTGCTTTGTACCTAATCAAAGTTAGAATCATCTGTTGACATCACCTGTTTCAAATCACATCATTATTTAACCAATTTACCTGATAATTTGCTCTAAATTGCTCCTGTCCCAACTTTTTTTGAAATGTGTTGTAGGAACCAAAATACTGGTTCACTTTGAAAAAAAAAAAATATTAATAAAAATCATGAGGAACACATTTAGTAAAGTTTTTGTTGTATTCTCTGCAATGAATTACAGTCAAAGTAAATTTAGAAATCACTGCTTTTTTTGCAATTTTGCATTTTCTGTACTGTCCCAACTTTTTCTGATTTGGGGTTGTAATATGTGATAAAATAAATAAATAAATAAATAAAAATATATATTTTTAAATTTATTCATTATTTATTTTTTTATTATTATTATTTTAGCAGTGTCTAAGTAGCTTAAAAAAAATAAAACTTTGTTGACTGCCTATGATTTTTTTTCGCAGGAAAATTTTAAAGAAATTATATTTGCACTCCTGAAATCTAAACTCCTATTGGCATAATGCAGGTGATTTCCAAAGCAGGGTGTATAAACATGTTTTCTTAACTGCTGTTTACTGGCTTTTCATTTTTGTTGTGTGTTTATTTTGCTATTGAGAGGAAAGAGCTCAGCACAAATTTACATATTCGTCTAAGCTGGATGTTTACCACAGTATACACACTTTAAAGGTATATTCAACTTCCTTTTACTTTTAAGCAAAGGAGTCCGCCCTTCATTTAGCGCCCACCAGTGTTGCAAATACCAAAGGGTTTCTGAATTCATATGCACTAAGAAACACATGCACTAAGAATAATGCTGACTCCACAGCAGAAACAGATTGTGTCGGTTTATGGAGAGATCAAGGCTGAGTGTCATAATGAAAGAGCAAAACACTAGCATGATGACACATGAGAAGACAACTAAATGCAGAGAGGATTCCATGCTGGATATAAACCGCAGGGAGCTTCGCTTCGCTTGTCTGTCCCAGTATGTGTCATGTCTTTCAGTTCTCTTTACTTCTCAAGGACAAAATGCATTCAGATTCTATCACCATCAGCATCACACAATACACAATTGAACTTGACAAAAACACAATTTAGATATTGTGGCCTGTCAGTTAATAAAATATACAGGGTATAGACATTGTGTGCTGAATAGCCATAAAAACTGATTCAGAAAATGGCCACACTGTGGTTGTGATTCTTTAAATAGCAGCCATAACAATGCACACATTTCTTTCTCCTTCAATTTAATCTGGTTAGGATTTGTTAATCAGGTTACTTCCCATCCTGGTAAATCAATAAAGCGTAAATCTAAAAGGATTAACTGCAAATGTTGTAGTTGCATGCGAGGTGAGGGAGACGGGACAGTATACATTTTCCATTTAGGAGACAGTTTTAGGGTTTTATAAGCACTCTAGCCTGGGTCAAAGCCATTAGTGGGCATCTGAGCTCTTTTTTCACATCTCTTGCACTGTATATTTCAGTTGTTGGCACCTTCTCTTCTGTAATAAGGGAAGCGTAATCAGATTGCAGCTGTTGCTGTGAGGACAGACACTGTGTTTTTTTTTTTTTGGCTCACCTCAGTGCTTAAGTGAAGGACGTGTCAGTTCAGAGGAGAGGTTGAGGGATGTTGTGAATTCCATTAAAATACAGTACTACATTGGGATAATAATGTTTCTTTACCAAGGGTTAATTGAACTTTTACAAGACCCGTCCCTCCTTGACATGTCAGAGAAGTTTTTGCTACCAGCCATGGTGCTTAGACTGTCAATGTGTGCATTCCCTAGGGAAGTAATTAATAATTAATGCCACAGATGTTAACGATGATTGACACCAACAGAGTTTGCTAGATTAAAAAGCAGGCATTTAGATGAAACATTTAAAGAGGTTGACAAATGTGCTAGAGTATTCAATGAATTTCTAGATAACCAGTATAACCAGATTTCCAGTATAAAGAGCTAAAAATGCTAAAATATTTTTTGTTGAATAGACAAAAGTAAGTAAATATAAAAACGCAACCATTAAGTGAGCCTGTATAGCTTCACTGTTTAAAAAAATCCGTAAAATTTACAGAAAAATACCGGCAGCTGTGGTTGCCAGGATTTTTTCGTAAAAAATACGGAAGTTTTATAGAACTGTTTAAATTCGTGGAAAATAACCGTATTTCATGAACGGATACAATGTTCAGTTCACAAAAACGTAGCTTAGTGCACAAAAGTCATTAAATTCATTAATGTATTCATGTGTGACTGCAAATAGCAAACAGATTTTTACTGCATTAGTAACTCCACAGCTACATTTAAACAAAAGAAGATGCAGCATAACATCTGACACTCTGAGTTCATCTTGGACTTGCACACAGACGCTACTCTCCTCCACAATGGTGACTCAAAAAATTTTTTATAGTACTTTGCTGTTTTTTTTTCTTGATTTTACGGTAAAATACCGGCAGCTGTGCTTGCCAGTAATCTACTGTTTTTAACATTTTACGGTCGTAAATTCAATTTACAGAATATTTCCGTGAAAAAACATTCCACATTGTGCATTTTTCATCGAGCACATTTAACCCCTCAAATCCCAGAGCAAAATGCTCCCTAATGTCCTTACTACAGAGGGTTGAACGCTTAAGCAGTGATGACGTTAATGAGATAATTGAGTATCTAATTAAAGGAGGATTGAGAATTATTGATGAACAACTGTGAATCAGCAGAATCACTGAAGAAAAGAAAAACAAGACCAAATAACACAAATCACAGCCAAAACCAAAGATGAAATCAACTGAAAATTAAACTCTAAATAAAAATAATAATTAATAACAATAAAACAAATTACACAATAAAACAATTGTTTCTCAAGATCTCAGCAGAGATCATTAAACAACATCACAAACATCAGGAGCTTCACTTATTATTGACATTTGACTTTTTCTGTCGTGAACAAAAGTTCTTAATTAATTTTTTGTTGTTGATTTGAAATCACCATGACGGAGGTCAGTGTCTGCTTTAGTTGGGCTCTTCAACTTCTTGTTTAAACATTAGTTTGAAATTGGTCGCTGTAATAAGTTGTGTTGATCACACTATTTTGTAGCATGAAAAGTCAGAAAAATAAACTATAAGCATAAGTCTAAAAATATTAGCTATAACATCAAAGCTACTCTCACCTGCTTGTTAACTCATTCAGTATCTTGTTAGTTGTGTGTGAGAATTTAATAACCTACATTAATGAAACCACTGGAGTTTCGGAAATCAATGATTGTTTAGCAGGTCTAAATACACCACTCATAATGAGAAAGTTTGAATTATGGCAGAACTCAAAAACACACAGACATCAACAATTAGTCTTTGAATCTCAATAATGGTGACAATCAAAAAATAAAAATTAAATAACAAACAATACAAAACAATCTACTGAAATATTACACCCCTAAAACAAAATAAAATAAAGGCAAAGAAAGTAATTTTAAGAACATAAAGCTGCCTAATTTATTCATGCTGCAATGCATGCTGGGAGTTTTGCACTATCCTGGCACCCAGCATGCATTGCGGCATGAATGAATCATGCAGATTTTTCTTTTTAGCAACCATAGTTGAGGCTCATATCCTGATTCTTGATGTCTGTGTGTCTTAACGTTTTGCAGGGGTTTTCAAGGTTTTGTGCATGACACTGATAATTTAATTGTTTGTTGACCCTCCATGTAAAGTATCGTCTCAAACAACAATTAAGTATTTTTCAATATTTTAATGAACTAACTAACAAAATAATTGGCGCTACATCTGTAACAATTAATAACATTTAGTATATTAATTTTCTCATGACTTTTTTTTTTTTTTTTTTTTTTTGCTATAACCGATGAATTTTAGAAACACAGTTATAACAACCAGAGAAACATTCAGATAGAATGGAACCGGTTCAAGAGCCCAACTAAAGCAGCTTCTGATCTCCACGATGGTGAGGTCAAATGAAAGATTCTCAATAAAAAAAAATATAAACCTCTGTTAATTATCAAATATTCTTGCAGATATGACAGAAATGAAGTCAAACTGTAATCAGTGAAGCTGACAATGCTGTTATTTAATGGAGTTGTTTAATCCAGTTTTAATTCAGTTGGTTTGGTGTAAGGCTGTGTGTGTAGTTTTATTTCTTCCTTCAATTTCCTATTCCTTCAGTGATTGTGCTTGTTAACAGCAGCTGTTCATCAGTGTCTAAATTCAGTCATTTGTGGTCATTCACTTTCTATAGGGGGCTAAACTCATTGACTAATTTAGGGACTAGTGAATGAGGGTGTATAGTGAGATTTCAGACACTCTGCCTACTTTCTCGAAAACAAAGGTTTGATCTTTTACAGTTATTTTCCGTATTTTGTACAGAAATGAGCTGTTAATCATTCTACAGATTTTCACCGTAGATTATACAGACTTGTACTGTTAAAATCACGGACATTTTTTACAGTGTAGACCTGCCCAATCTGACCACAAAAGTCCATCCGCACTGCTGTGGGCAGAACCAGCCCAGTGTAGCACTTTAAAGTGAAAGTCCTGGAGTATGAGGAGCCAAATGGTTACTCTAGCATCGGTATCCCTCTAAGGGGTGTGTGGTCCATTACCAGTGTGAGACTCTGTGCAAGCAGGTAATAGTGCAGCTCAAGGACAGCTCATTTGATGGCCAGGGCTTCCTTCTCCACGGTCATGTACTTGGTCTCCACCCTTGTAAGCTTCTGACTGGTGTGACTGGGTGCTCTTCTCACCTTTTTTTCCTGTGACAGGATGGCATGCAAGCTAGTACACTGTAATAAGCATAATCTGAAGAATTAGGGAGCAGCTGAAGTCGAGTGTAAAGGATGGGTGAGACCAAGTAAGCATGCTTCTGGGACTGGAACTTCTGGTATTTACTTTACCATATTTGGCTGCCCCTTTTTAGTAATGTCTGTGAAGGAGCTTGATATGTTGGTGAGGTTAGTAATGAAGAACTCACAGCATAGTAGTCTGGCAGACCCAAAATTGCACATGTCTTGGTTTTGAAATGGACAGTACCAGGTTGCTTGGGGTGCAGTCCAGCTCTTTAATCGATAGTTTGGTGGTGGCTTTCCATAGCGGCGTGGCTTAAGTATAGAATATTCTACATTGCCCAGTATGTGTTCATGACCTTGAGCAGACTTCAGCAGAGGACCCATCAGGTCCATCTCAATGTGGTTGAATAGCAACTCAATAATTTGTAGCGAAACAAGAGGGCTGGGGGAGGTCATTTTGTTGATGTGCACTGGTAGATAAGATCATTCCTAGCCAGTGAAATTGGTGCTGGATCTCAGGTGCCAAGCCATGCAATGTGAGACTCTATTAGTCTCTGTTTTGGTCCTTGGCACCACCAGTAACTACTCCTCCCCTTGCTACTGTGTGATGCATTAAAGCAAACCATTCTTTATAACAAAATATGTGAGGGGTGAGAGCTAGTTGTCAGATTTCTATTTCAACTACTTGCTCTTGAGTCCAGCTATTCCACAGCCGCTCAGATTTGATCCACTAACAGTTATCAATTTAAAGAGATGCATAGCATTGGAACTACTGCTCCCACCCTCCCGTTTGCACTTGGTGGCAGCAGTTCTGGATGAGAGCCTGCACTATGCCGGACTCAGCCTCTCTGATATCCTCGATTAGACTTGGCTGACTCTACTGTGGCGGATAACAACTGGAGCACACAGCACAGGCAGCAGAAGGTCATGGACGATACCCACTTTTACAGGCCACGTGTCACGAGGTGGCCTGTGAAAGGAATTCACAAGTGAAAGGAATTGCCACTCTTCCACTGGGCCAGAAAGGCACCACGCTGGGCTGTACCGGTATCACAAAGCTTGACCACCTTCACCCCCTGGCCTGCATCTTGAATGGGACGCTCTGGGGCTCCACGGGGTATAGCATCATAAACTATAGAGCCAACCAACCAAGAGAGGGAGTGCTTTGAGCAAGTGAGTTGTTACCACATTCTTGCCACACTAGTTAACACCAAACACAACACATTGAATGACTAAAAGACTGAAACACAAGGCAAACAAAAGATGTGCTCTTCTTCTTAATGAATTAAAAGACATTTTTAATGTTACAAAAATGCTATTTAAATGAATTCTGATCTTTTAAAATGTTAAAAAAGAAAATAAACTTTAAATTGTAATAACCTTTGGCAGGATTAATTTGTCAAACTTTTGAATACCATTTGTAGAAAATCTACCTTCATGTCTCGCAACCATATAACATTTTCTTCTTCTTTTTCTTGGTTTAAACAAATGCCTCGCCACTAAAATATTTTTAGTTTCTATGTTTAAAAACACACATAATTTCCCCTAAGGGCTTAAAAAAATCAAGATTAATACAGAGATGCAGTGGCCTCAAAAAGTCTGGAAGTGCCTCAGGCAAATGTGTGTTAGTGTTTTGTACCATATCAGCATAATTCCTATCATTTTTAACATACTGTAACTTGCAATTATCACTGAAGACCAGCAACAATGGCTCCTTTCTTGATTATATGCAATAATAATAACTAGACATAAAAAAATCAGCAGTGATGCCTGAATTCTAGGGGTGTAACACTACACAAAATTATGGTTTTGTATGTACACTGATTTTGAAGTCATTGTCAGTATGTTTTCAGTCCAGCAAAGGAAAATCAGCTAATCATGCATTTTTGATTGTTGATGGTTTTCCCTGTTGGGAGGAGGTCAAATTTGTCATTTTTACTGTTGATAATTAATTGGCACCATTAACCCTTGAGATAGGTCTGTGCAAAAAAACACAGAATTTGTTTTTGTTTACTCCATGTTCTGAGAGCTGATGGGTTTATTTTGATTTTCTCAGACACGTCAAGGTAAGTGCACAAAGGTCACTTTCACACACTTATAGACACACACATACACACACTTTACTTTGCTGTTATTCTCCATATAACTCTATATATAATCCAAAAACAAAGCTTGTTTTGCCCAGGCCTATCTAAGGGCTTATGTACAGTTTCCTTGAACAGGGCCGAAGCACGCTTGTCCCCCGATCACATTACATTCAGGCCTGAGCACACTTGCGTCATCGATGATGCGCTGTTCAGTTTAAGAGAAGCGCTCTCGCTCAGCACAGTGGAGATTTTTTTATATCATTATATGGTTTTAGTTGTTTGATATGCAGTGACATGTAGTCAAATATTTCACCGAACAGATCAGCCACTTTTTGACGCTCATAAGCAATCATAATGTCCTCATGCTGCAGGAATTAGGAGGTTTGCTGAAGGTGCAGCTGTCATGCAGAGAGGGGTTTGCATCTTTAATAATCTACGACAGTTTACATTCATTAAACAGTAAGAATGATTAATAAACACACATGAAACGAAAAAGTCACGTCTCCATGACAACGTTTCCAAAAGTCACGTCTCGTCTTCAGTTTTGGGCTCAGACATGCTTAGCTATCACACTACAAGCGTACCACGCCAAAGCCCAAGTGAACCGCACTCAAGCACACCTCTTCCAACCAGGACAGGGCCGGCCAAGTGTACCGTGCCTGAGCCCGATTCAGAGCACTCACAATTCTCAAACGATCCGGGAAACGGGCCTGGGCACGGTTCGGATAGCATAGTGTAAATCAATAAATTTGACCTTTTCCCAACAGTGAAAGCCACCAACAATTAAAAACACATGATTATATGGTGTCATGGCTTTGCAATCAACTGGTCAAAAACAGCCACGAACAATAAGTTAGAGAGAATTTTTTTTACATTTTATGCTGCACAATACAATGCATCTAAGCCAATGTTGTTACTAGTCTTTCACATGTCCAAGACTGTGATAAAAGCTAAAAACAAAAATCCACTCCACAAACTTTTATATTGATACAGTGGTTTTTTTCACCAAACCAGTGACATAATTTATGAATATGGCAATTAAAGAGTTAAAATTCTGTAATTTTCTAAACATTTTAGTAGTTTTGATCAGAACAGAGGTTGATTACCAGATTTATGAAAACAAACAAACAAAATAAAAGGAGTAAATAAAGAGTACTCTGATGCATTTGTACAGCATTTTAATTTAGTGGATGTTTTCATCCCTAACCTAACAAAAGGGTAGTACATTTGCCCAGAGTGTATCTTTGAGTTTTTACATTTTTTAAGGCATTTTCATAAAATATATGTCATAATAAGATTTGTCACCAAAAATTATTCAGCTAGATGAAACACAGAAAAGGTTATGGCCAATTTAAGACTCAAAATCACCTCAGAGTGGATGAAACCATCTCCAACAGTACATAGGGATTAAATTGTAGTTTACTGATTGATTGATTGATTGATTGATTGATTGATTGATTGATTGATTGAT